>PVJD01014849.1:0-27437 GCA_004026545.1 Mormoops blainvillei
CTCCACAATTTAGTTGTAATTCCAGATTTGTCCTGGGAGGGCGTCAGTGTGACTTCCATTCACTACTCTGCTATCTTTCCGATCAGAAACAATGGCTTTTCAAAGGGGTGCCTCTGAGGTGGAGGTTTGGAAGTCTGCTCCAGAGGCATTTCTGGGAGCAAGGAGAGTTCAGCAGTGCATGGCAGGTTGTTTCATTTAACGGAGATTTGCTAGGATTCAGGAGAATTTCAGCTCCAAGCTTTTGCATTGATTTTACCTTAAAAAGTGTAAGAAAAGAAATTTGGAGCATTCTTCAGATGCAAGTCACTAGGAGTCTTACCAGTCTTCTGCACAAAAACCTGTGTTAATCCATAAATATACTGATTAATGTCACTGCCAGTTAGGTGCACATATGGAGAAGAGAGCAGGTCTCATCAAGATTAAGGACTGCTCTTTATTCTACATTAATATGAAGAACTTAGCAAAACAATTGCTCTGGTCTTCTCCTGTTCCCTTCTTTTGGGAAAGACAGATTTGTGGTGTGTTCAAGGATAGTGTGTGCTTAATTATGCACTTAATTAAGGTACTCGATAAATGATAATTTGTAGGCTTCTAGTAGGGGAGATTTGGAAAGCACAATCATTTAGCTAGTATCTATTTTCCGAGGCAAAAATGGGAAACATTAATGCTTCAGGCCTGGCAACACACAAGAATATGACAGAAAGGTATGGTTAGATAAATGCTAGAGAGACCAAAGCTGTAGATGAGCCTGGGAGAAGTGGTGCAGATCAATGTGATAATTGACAAAGTGGAGATAAAAAACGGTGAGAGTGAGTTATGGTGTAAATAGATGGGTTAAATGAAATTAGAGATGAAATAAAGAGTTTACTGGGCATCAGGGAGTACTAGCTGAAATCAACAACTTGGGAGACCAAAAAGGAAAAGGCACAATATGGAGATCAAAACCAAAATTAAATTGTCTATAGAGGAAGACATTGAAACAAGTATGTGGTTAAGAAATCAGCCGTTTGGCATGTAGGAAGCAGTAATGCAGTCAGCAATTCAATTCAGGAGGAGAGCTGCTGCAGCAAGGAAAGAGCACTGCAAGTAGAAACCCCTCCTTTCTAGCCCCCATAAGACAGGCAGAAACCTAGATGAAGGGGGAAGGGTGTGACACTCTGTACATAACCTACCAGGAGCTCCTTAGACAAAACTATTGACCAAAGAGTCTGTGGAGTCTGACTGAGCCCTTCCTGCCACTTCTGCCACCCAAGCAAAGCATCCTATACTTCTTAAAACCTACAGATCATTTAAGTCAACAGATAATCTGCTAGTCTTTCCCCAATATCACCTCTAAAATTGCGTATATGTTCTCATCAGTCCAGGAAACTACACAACTTTGCATTCTGCGGTTTGCAATAAAAGAAATCAATAGGTCCCCTCCACTTTAAAAATATTCACTTATAATATTGTGAGTTCCCTTTCAAATTCCACATACCCTAAGGATCTGACACACCACTGTGGTGAATGTAGCCCCCACTCCTGACTGAGAGTCATTGATCTAGTGAATCTTTGAATAGATAGTGAGATCCCATTAATGTGAATCTTTACAGGCAGATTCTTATAGCTATTATAATACCCTTAGTTTATCACTTCTTTTAAAGATGGAGGTACTGAGAACAAGAGAGATGAACTGAGTTGTCTAAGGTCATAGTTAGAGTTAAAGGCTGAGTCAGTTTTGTCATATAATAGGTTAGTAGCATTTTGCTATGTCTGCTGTATTTCATTAATTTCTGTTTCAACTTGGGAAGTCCTGAAATATGCCTAAGCTTGATCTGGAAATAAAGCATCAGTTTCAGTTAAGCAATATAATTTCGTTGCCCAAATTCTAAAGGAAGGTGTCTCATCTGTCACGTCAAGAGTCTAGGAGCAACATAGGAGAGGCTCCTAGCACCTGACACAGCAACTGCCACATCCTAAGAGTGTAGAAGGTATTTGTCAATTAACTAAAGGAATGAAAAAAAAACTAATCATGGAAAGCTGCCAAGTACAATATATAGCTGATGGTATCCCTATTCTTGGGTAAGCCTCAGTTTCCTAATCTATTCAAGAAGAGCTATGATGTTCCCTCTCTCAAGGGGCCCCTGTGAGAATCAAATACATATCAAAGTGATTTATGAACAGGGAAGCACAAATATTATACAGAAGAACACTGTGAATTTGTCTGATAAGAAGCCCAGAGAATAAAAATAAATAAAGTTTTCTCCCAACAAGACATGGAATTATACAAATACTTTCTCCACTGTGCATTTTCCTCAAGAAAAATCCTAGTATACATAGCTTTATCTTGGCATACTTTAACAGAAACAAATCTCAGTGTGAGTTTATGTGAGTCATTCCTGATAGGGGTGGGAAATATGAATGGAGACTTTGGGGTAGTGAAATGAAGCTGGAGAAGGATATTCTGTAATGGTGACAGTTAAAGCCACAGCAAACATATATAAAATGCAAAGCAAAACTTTAAAGACACACATTTAAAAGTCACAACAGCTCACATCTTGATTGTGCCATGCATAATATATTTAAATAATGATTTTAAAGCAATGTAAGTCGGAGACAACTGCACTTGAACAACAATAAAAATGCAAAAATGAAGAAATAAAAGCAATGTCAGTCCTCTTTAAAATAAAAATCAAAAGGGGGAAAAAAGAGCCTTTGAGAAATTAGGCAAACAAGGAGAACAGACAAGTATAATTACCTGTAAATAAATTGGTATAAGGTTTGAATGGGTTGTATTTCTTCCTTTAGCTCAGACATGTTTATTTAATTATACACATACCTTTATTAGCACAGTCATGTGTGGCACTTACAACTCAAGTGTACAATAATTATAGTTTCATTGACTACCAAACAACTGATATTTCCATAGAGAAAAACAAAAAACATTGGTTTTATGAAGAAGGAAACAGAAGTGAAGATGTGCTTTGTGGTGGGTATCTGGGAGCATGAAAGAGACCCAGGAGGAGTTAAACACATGGCTATAACATAGGAAAGCTGTTGAATTGGGGATCAGACATAAAAAATAAAATTGTCTTTTTCTCCATACCATGTGTAACAAAGCAAAACAAATGTAAAAACCTCTCATTGGCAATGTTTGGTGGGCAAGGTCCAGGGAACATTTGTGATGTATAAACTTCGTTGATATTTTTATTCAGTGATCTGTCTTAAGTGCTTTAATTTTGTGTAAGTAGAAAGTATTGTTAAGGGTTTTTAATTGCTGCCTTGGTCTCAAGAATATTTTGGGGTAAGTCTAGCAACTGCCAACCAAAGAAAATCTTACCATAATAAACTGTTGATCAAGTAAAGTCTAAGTTAAGGCAGATAAATCAATTCTGACACATGATTACAATCAGACATAATTTATGATATATTAATAGTTTGGTATTGGTTGACACAGTAAGATCAGGGTTTTGAAGCAAGACTTGAAGAGTAACAATCATATAAAAAGCCTGATGAATGATCTATCATTTTGAGAAGGGAGTCACTACTCTGATGAGGGTTGGTTGCATTTTCTTTTGTCCAAATAAATGAATTTTCATGAACTCCCTTTAACAAAAAAAAATTATATACAATTTTAATCTTCCTAGATAAGAATTTCAAGGAATAGTAAGATAATATTCTTAATCCACTTAAACTATGTACCTGTAGATGGTTTCATTTCTCAAGTGGCAGAACTGAGTCTGAGGGCATTCTGATTTCAGGTTAGCTGGAGTAATCATACTCCACCCAGTCCCTACCATTGACTGCAGCTATCAAATTTAGACAAAATACACAAAGCAGTTCTTTGAGAACTTTAAAATGTAAATAGTACATTGAAGAGAAAGACCAGAATTTTAAGTACTACCAAATTGATGGTGATTTACTCATTTTTTTCCTCCTCTATCTCCAGTCCTGGGGTCACGGTAGCCTATAACTCAGAGAGAACTGCAGCAAAAAACTTCTAGTTCTTGATTGAGAATAAGGAAAATGGATAAGTAACACTCAGAGAGAGTAGAAGAAATCACCCATTTATCTTTTTTAATCATTTAATAGTATTTCTTTTTTTTATTGTTGTTCAAGTACAGTTGTCTCAACTTTCCCCTGATTACCACCGCCCCTCCCCAATCATCCCTACCTCCCACCCTGGATTCTACACCCCTTTGGGTTTCTCCATGGGTCCATTATTCATGTTCCTTGATGACCCTTCCCTATCTATCCCATGTTATCCTTCTCCCCCTCCTCTCTGGTTACTGTCAGTTTGCTCTATATTTCAAAGTCTCTGGTTCTATTTTGCTCACTTGTTTGTTTTGTTGATTAGGTTCCACTAACAGGTGAGATCATATGGTATTTGTCTTTCACCACTTGGCTTATTTCACTTATCATAATACTCTCCAGTTCCATCCATGCTGTCTTGAAGAGTAGGAACTCCTTCTTTCTTTCTGCTGCATAGTATGCCATTATGTAAACGTACCATAGTATTTTTTTAAAATTTTATTTAAGGGAGGGAGAAGTAGAGGGAGAGAAACATCAATGTGTGATGACCTCTTACATCCCCCAAATGGTGACCTGACCCACAACCCAGGCATGTGCACTAACTGGGAATAGAACCAGTGACTCTTTGGTTCACAGGCCTGTGCTCAATCCATTGAGCCACACCTGCCAGGGCTAAATGTACCACAGTTTTTTTGCTCCAGAAATTTATTGATGGGCAGTTAGGTTGCTTCCAACACTTGGCTATTGTAAATTGTGCTGCTATGAACATTGGGGTACACAGGATACTTTGAATTTGTGTTACAGAATTCATAGGGTATCATCTCAACAGTGGAACTGCTGGGTTAAAAGGCAGTTCCATTTTTAGTTTTCTGAGGAAATTCCATACTGTTTTCCACAGCACCAATCTGCATTTCCACTAACGGTGTACTAGGGTTCCCTTTTCTCCACAACCTCTTCAGCACTCATTGTTTGTTGATTTGTTTATGAGGCCATTCTGACCTATGTGAAGTGGTATCTCATTGTGGTTTTAATTTGCACCTCTCTGATGGCTAGTGATGCTGAATATCCTTTCATATGTTTCTGGGCCTTCTGTGTGTCCTCTTTGGAGAAGTGTCTGTTCAGGTCCTTTGTCCATTTCTTAATTAGATTGTTTGTCTAATTGTTTCAGATGCCTGAGGATGTCAGAACACTGACCTTTGGATAATTAAAATAATAGAGTGTTGCTCCAGCTGGTATATCTCAGTGGATTGAGCATTGGTCTGAGAACCGAAGGGTCACCGGTTTGATTCCCCAATCACGGCACATGCATGGGTTGGGCGCCAGGTCCCCACTAGAGGGCATGTGAGAGGCAACCACACATTGATGTTTCTCTCCCTCTCTTTCTCCCTCCCTTCCCCTCTGTCTAAAAATAAAATAAATAAAATCTTTGAAAAATAATAGAGTGTTTGATACTTCCAAAATTATCGATCAAATATTAATAATCTCATAACGTAAGAACATTGTCTAATAATTTGGCCTTTAAAATGAGACTATTGCCTCATAACCATTTTTCCCACTTTACCTTGTGAATCTCTTTATATTTTATTTATTTATTTATCTATCAAAGTTTGATATTACAGCGTTGCCACCTTTCAGTCTCTCAGCCAAAATGTTCATTTTATCATTCTCTCCCAGTTTCTATTGCTGTATAACAAACTACCCCATGGAACAAAAACTGATCATTTGTTATATGCAAAGAGTCTGTTGATTAAGAATTTATACTAGGCACAGCGGGGATTGTTCCACATTTTCTGGGGCCTCAGCTGGGAAACTCATATAACCAGAGTAACTTGAACAGCTGGGGACTGCAGTTTCCTGGAGTGTTCTTCACTCACACATCTGACATGTAGGTTGTGATGTCTTCAAGGCTGTGTTCAGCTGTAATTCTTGAACAGAGCACCTACATGTGGCCTATCAATAAGACTTGGATGTCTTATAACATGATATCTGTTTTCTGAGGGGGAGCACCCTGAGATGGAGTTTTCAAATAAAACGAATGTTTCGAGAAAGTTAGTCAAAAATCTGTGTAGCCTTTCATGACCTAGCCTTGGAACATAGAATCACTTCTGCTATACTCTAATTGTCAAAGAAGTCACAAGCCAACACAGATTCAAAGGGAGGCGGCATGGACCCCGTATCTTAATGGGAAAAGTGTCCAAGAATTTGCAGCCATGTTTTATAAGTACCGTACATCTTAATTTCTCTTAACTATTGTCTGTGCCAGCTAAAGAAGTGGAATATATTGGAAGACACTACCAAAATTGTTCAGAGACAACTTTTAAGACAATCACAGGAAATAATAGTTGACAAGGTAAAAATGTAATTTCAAAACTACAGCTGTTATATGATACTTGAGAAAAATTGACAGAAGTAACTGATGACTCATTTGCAAATTTGGAAATAAAAAGTTGTTGACATTACAGGGCATGTTGATATCTCTATCCATATCTCAACTGCCAAGAAAGCAACTACTGAAACAAAGAAAACTTCTCCCCTAAATCATATTTCTGTAGGTACTTAAAGTATGTATGTATGTAACAACCTCACTATGCCCTTCATGTTTCTCTTTTCAGTTATAAATCTTCTCATTCAGTTGCTTGCCCAACATCCTCTTGT
Source organism: Mormoops blainvillei (assembly GCA_004026545.1). NCBI lineage: Eukaryota > Metazoa > Chordata > Mammalia > Chiroptera > Mormoopidae > Mormoops > Mormoops blainvillei. The sequence continues at coordinate 6,667 of PVJD01014849.1, forward strand.
TCAAATAATATCTTCAAAAATTTTTGTTGTTGAATGAATAATTTAATAGATGAGCAAATAAAAATAAATGATTTTTACTCCTGAAAAATATTTAGTTAAAGAAAATTCTTGAATTTTGGGTCTGGAAATGGAGACTTTTCACCAGACATGTAGAACAAATTCTGGATTAAGAAAATGACTACATTATTAGTTTCACCATCCATCCATCTATCCATCTTTAGCATATATTTGGAACTTAATTCTAATAGAAAAGAAAGTCAGTGGGGAAGTAAAATATCTGATTTGTATAAGGAAAATATATATTACTTATGTAGGAAAAGTCCAGGATTCCTAAGAGATAATGTGAAGACCTACTTAAAGTAAATGGTCAAAGGAGTCTTCTCTGAGGAGACATTGGTGCTGATATCTGAGGATTGGATTAAAGAGCCAACTGAAGAGTGGAAGAGAGACAGACAGACAAAACAATATATGTCAAGTCCCAGAGGCAGGGAAATAGTTTAGAGTATAGCTGGATTATAATGAACAAAGGAGAGTGGTGCTATATGAAGTATCAACTAAGGTAAGAAGTTTGGACGATTTTAATCAGGGGAAGATATGGTCCAATTTACACTTATAAATGAACACTCTGTTATATGCATAATGGAGTATAAGGGGTAAGGATGAAAGGATTTCTTGCCTTTTTACTCTTTTAACAATATCTTTTAACAAAAAGTAAGTTATTTACTGTACTCCAACTGATTAATATTTTCTTTTATTGTTTAGAACTTTGGTGCCCCATTTAAAATTATTTTTAATCCTCAGGTTATGAAGACATTTCTCCTCTATTATGTTCTAAAAGGTTTTTTATTTGCCGTTCACATTTATCTCTACAACACACTAACAGTCGATTTTCATGTATTAATAAGGAATGGCCCAATTTCATTTTTCCCCCAAATATATATCCTATTGCTTCAACACCATTTATTAGAAAGGCTACCTTTTCTCTAATGTTCTACAGTGACAACTTTTACAAAAAAAATGTCCATATATGTGTGGATCCATTTCTGGACTTTCTATTTTGACCACTTTGTTTATGTTTCTATGTGTTCACAGCCAGACTGTCTTAATTTTGGTAGTTCCGTAACTGATATTGTTATCCAATATAGCAAATCTCCCCGTGTTATTCTCTTCAATGTATATCCTTTGCTCTATGAATTTTAATTTAAATTTTTGAATCAGCTTGTCAAGTTCTATATACACATACAACATACAAATACACAAACACCTGTGGAGTAGAAATGACATTGAATATAGAGACTAGTCTGAGGAAATGAATACATTTGCAATATATAATCTTGCATTCCATGCACATGACTTATTTCCCTATTTATTTCCATATTCTTCAATTTCTCTCAATATTATTTTACAATTATCTGCACAAATGACTTGTACATTTTTGTTGGACTTACTCCTAGTTGTTTTAAAAAATAATTTTAATACTACTTTAAATTTAACTGTTTAACTCATTCTGTCCCTAGAGTAGCCATGGCTTGTGGTCCCCAGAAGGATCTGAAGCATGTAGGAGCTCCAAAACAATGGATGCTGGATAAACTGTTCAGTGTGTTCACTTCTTGGCCATCTATCACTCCCCAGAAGCTGAGAGAGTGTCTCCCTATCATCATTGTCTTAAGAAACAGATGTAAGCCCTGGTTGGTGTGGCTCAGTGGATTGAATACTGGCCTGTGAACCAGGGGGTTGCTGGTTAATTCCCCAGTCAGGGTACATGCCTGGGTTGCGGGCCAGGTACCCAGTAGGGGGTGTGCAAGAGGCAACCACACATTGATGTTTCTCTCCCTCTCTTTTCCCTCCTTTTGCCTCTGTCTAAAAATAAAATAAATAAAATCTTTAAAAAAGAAATAGATTTAAGTATGCCCTAACAGGAGATGAGTAAAGAAGATCAACATGCAATGGTTCATTAAGATTGATGGCAATGTCCAAACTGATATAACCTACCTTGCTGGTTTTATGGATACGATTGGCATTGACAAGAGCAGAGGTAATTTCTGTCTGACCTATATTCTAAGAGTTGTATTACACCTGAGGAGGCCAAGACCAAATTGTTCAAAGTGAGGAAGATCTTTGTGGGCAGAAAAATAATCCCTCATCTGGGGACCCTTGATCCTCTCATCAAGGTCAAGAGCATCATTTAGATTGGAGACTGGCGGAAACACTGATTTCATCAAGTTTGACACTGGTAATATGTTTATGGTGACTGGAGGTGCTAATCTGGGAAGGATTGGAGTGATAACTAACAGAGAGAGATATCTTGGTTCTTTTGACATAGTTCACATGAAAGATACCAAAGGCAACAGCTCTACCACCCGGTTCGCCAACATGTTTGTTATTGGTAAAGGCAACAAACCATGGATTTCCTTTCTGTGTGGAAAGGGTATCTGTCTCACCATTACTGAAGAAGGAGACTAGAGACCGGAGGCCAAACAAAGCAGTTGGTAAAAGGAAAACTAGGTAACATAACTGGAAAAGTCTTTGTGCATAATTAAAGATAATATAACAGGTAAAAGAAAAAGATTTTAAAAATGTATCTAAATCTGGTCTTCCAGCCAAGATGGAGTTATAGGTAGGTACACTGTGTCTCCTTGCACAACCAAAAGAAGGACAGAAAATTTAAAAACAAAAAACAACCAGAACTGCCAGAAAAATTGAACTGTATGGAAGTCCAACAACCATGGGGTTAAAGAAGAAACATTCATTCAGATGGGCAGGAGGGGCAGAGATGGGTCACTGGGACAGAGGGGACCCATGGCAAGGTGGCAGCTAGAGGACTAGGTGGGTGAGTTGATGGCTAGCAGACCGGATGGTTCCACATTTGCATGTGGATAAGCTGGGAGGAACAACTGGACAGCGAGGCAGATCACTCAACCCAGGGTTCTAGCGTGGGAAAAGAAAGCCTCAAAACCTCTGGTTGTAAAAATCTGTGGGGGTTGTTGCTGCAGGAGAAACTCCCAGCCTCACACGATAAATCACTAGAGAGACCACAAAGGGTCCCAGAATGTACACAAACACACCCACCTGGGAATCAGCACCAGAAAGGCCCAATTTGCTTGTGGGTAGCGGCAGAAGTGACTGAAAGCAGGGCAAGAGCTGAGCAAACTGCATTGTTCCCTCCCTGACCCACCCCTACACTGGGCCACAGTGCAACGAAGTGGGTTGCCCACCCTGATGAATACCTAAAACTCGCTCCTTACAATATAACAGGTGCACCAAGAAAAAGAAATATGGTCCAAATGAAAGAACAGATCAAAATGCCAGAGAAAGAACTAAGTGATGAGGTGATAGCCAACCTATCAGATGCAGAGTTCAAAACACTGGTAACAAGGATCCTCAGAGAAATGATCCAGTTTGGTTGCAAAATGAAGGAAGAAACGAAGGCTATACAAAGTGAAATAAAATAAAATATACAGGGAATCAACAGTGAAGGGAATGAAAGAAGGACTCAAATCAACGATTTGGAGTAGAAAGGAGAAATAAACATCCAACCAAAACAGAATGAAGAAACAAGAATTCAAAAAAATGAAGAGAGGCTGAAGAACCCCTGGGACAACTTTAAACATTCCAACATCTGAATCATAGGGGTGCCAGAAGGAGAAGAGGAAGAGCAAGAAACTGAAAACTTATTCAAACAAATAATAAAGGAAAATTTCCCCAGTCTGGCAAAGGAAATAGACATGAAGTCCAGGACACTCAGAGAGTCCCAAAGAAGTTGGGTACAAGAAGAAATATACCAAGACACATCATAATTAAGTTATCCAAGATTAAAGATAAGGAGAGAATCTTAAAAGCAGCAAGAGGAAAAGAAAGAGTTATGTACAAAGGAGGTCCCATAAGACTCTCAGCTGGTTTCTCAAAAGAAACCTTACAGGCAAGAAGGAGCCGGAAAGAAGTATTCAAAGTCATGAAAGGTAAGGACCTACATCCAAGATTACTCTATAGAGTAAAGCTATGATTTAGAATAGAAGGGCAGGTAAAGTGCTTCCCAGATAAGGTAAAGTTCAAGGAGTTCATCATCATTAAGTCCTTATTATACAAAATGTTCAAGGGACTTATCTAAGAAAAGAAGAAAATCAAAACTATGGACAGTAAAATGACAACAAAGTCATAGCTATCAACAACTGAACCTTAAAAAAATACTAAGCAAACAACTAGAACAGGAACAGGATCACAGAAATGGAGATCACATGGAGGGTTATCTGCGGGGAGGGGGTGTGGAGAATGGAGGAAAAGATACAGGGAATAAGGATCATAAGTGGTAGGCACAAAATAAACAGGGGTAGGTTAAGAATAGTACAGGAAATGGAGAAGCCAAGAACTTATATGTATGATCCATGGACATGAACTGAGGGGTGGAATGCTGGTGGGAGGTGGGGTGCAGGGCTGAGGGGAATAAAGGGGAGAAAAAAAGGGAAATCTGTAATAGCATAATCAATAAAATATACTTTTAAGTATATTTTAAGTAGATAAATAATACCTATTTAAAAGTTGTATGTAAATGCAATAGATTTGTAAATATTGCAAGCAAATCTGATTACTATTATTAATTCAAATAATTTATCTGTAAATAATTTTAGATTTTCAATGCACATAACTATATCATCTGTGAATTATATTTTTCTTTATTTAAAATTCTTATACTTTTCTTTCCTTTTTTGTTGATTTACTGTGCTAAGAACTCCAAACATTATTGAGTAGAAGCAGTGTAAATGGACAGCCTTGTCTTCTTCTTTATCGCAAAGTGAAATATTTGAATATTTAACCATTATGTTTCTGGCAGGTTTATTGAAACACACTATCAGATTTAGAAAGTTTTCTTCTACTTAAAAGATTTTTTTGTTTCAGCATAAATATATATATATATATATAATTTTTCAAACATGTTTTCCTCATCTATTGACAAAATCACATGATTGTTCTCTATATTAATTGTACTTAACATATTAATTTAATATTAATTTCTATATATTAATAGTGACTTACATAAATTGATATTCTAATGTTGAACCAACTTTGAGTTCTTTATAAAACATCCCCAGGAGATGTTTAATAAAATGTGTATAATTCTCTACCATACATGGCTTTTCCTTGTTCTAGAACTATAGAGGTTTTGTTTTGATGCCCTAATTTGGTCTTACCATAAACCCAACTGACACAAGAGGCTACCATTTGGCCTTCCCCACTTATATTGCAGGCCAAGAACACAAATGCAGGGCTTGTGCCAACTACCAAGTATATTCATTCCAATTATCCCCTTGGATAAATTATAGTTAGATGGATTTGTGGATATAGTGGACAGAGTCATACTTGGGCCAGGATTATATTTATTGTCTAGTTATCATATTCCTCTGCTCTATGAGGGAGATAACAATGACACTTGATAGGCCTATATATCAAAGGAAAGTTGGATTCTGTAAACATGTGGATATTCCCTTTTCATGAGTATATAACCACACAAGTAAATAGCCATTTGTCCTTTTTGAGAAAATTTAAAGAAACAATTACCACATGTACTTAGATGGTGGGGCATAATCTTCCCTCTTAGAAACCTACTGTCACTCCAGCTCAGTGAATTGAGCATTGGCCTGTGAACCAAATGGTTGCTGGTTCGATTCCCCAGTTAGGGCACATGCCTGGGTTGCAGGCCAGGTCCGCAGTAGCTGGCATGTGAGAGGCAACCACGCATTGATGTTTCTGTCCCTCTCTTTCTCTCTCCCTTCCCCTCTGTCTAAAAATATTTTTTTAAAGTTAAAAAAAAAAAAGGAACCTAGTGTCTCTTTCATTCAATAGATTTCAGGTCTGAAAAGCTCAGATCTGGAAACCAAATAAGGGATTTTGACTCCTTGTTCGTGTGACTGCCCACATCCTCTTGTTTACTTATCCTTGATTTTTTTTCCTGGTTGTATAGATTGAGTACTACCTGGCTGGTTGCCCACCTATCTTGTCTTTAGGAATCCTGTATTTTGATAAGTATCTGCCTAGCTCTCTATGCATCAAGCCATCCTGACAACTCTAATCTTGCTATTCACTGAAGTAATTATTTACTTGCATGACATTTCTGATGGTAAAAAGTCACCACCTGGCCTTTAATGTCATCTTTGTTCTTATTGGTGAACCCAGCTCTATGATCACTTATCCTACCATCTGGCCTGTCCTACATAGGAGATCCACCACATCTTTAGTAATGCTGGTGCCTTTCCTATGGCCTTGGGAAATGATGTTTCCTCCAGGACCTACTGTAGAACATAGTAATCTGGTAAGAATTCCAGATTTCCATGGAATAGCTACTCTAGCATAGCCATTTCTTGGAGTTTTTAAATCCCTTTTTCCTACTGCCTGCCTCAACAATTCTGGCATTTCTACCTTGCTTGGTGTGCACCACTGCTTTTTTCTATATTTATAAGATTCATCCTAAGCAGCATTTTCACATCATCTCCTAGAACCCTTGCCAGGTTGTTAAATCTTATATCTCTAGTGAGTGCTCCCATATAAATATATCATATTCAATCTTATACCTGCCTCCCCCTTGATTCAGTACACTCAGAATTCTGTCTTTTGTACCCTACTAGCTTCTGTTGGCTCATACTGACTAGGTCCAGCTATTCCTTTGAGGTTAAACCCTTTTCTCCCTTAGCAGGCCTAGCACTCACCCCAGGTAGATTATATTGTAATGTAATCGTAGCTATTGGCAGGAGCTGAGGCAGATGGGTATACGGAGGGAACACATGTCACTTTCAGAAGGAGCCTCTGCATTACACGCAAGAAAGGGGGGGGCATTTATAGAATAGTGTACCACTTTTACAGATGCAGAAGTTTCCAGGGAATCAAAAAAAATACTTTCTTAATCAATGTTTTGAGTGATTGAAAGAAGAGTGGAACTAGGATAAGTTGAGCCTAGACAGTCCTAAGTCTCAGAATCTGTCCAGCTAGAAAAATGGTTGGAGAAACACCACAGTCATGAAGCAGTACTTTAAGGAGGCCATGGTCCTTTGTTTTACATAACCAAATAATGGTTCTCTCACAGTAATCATTCTTTTTTGGCATTAGTTGATTGAGAAAATGAAAAATAACAATAAACTACAATTCTTCAGATCAGTTTTAGTTTAACATAAATTTATATTTCATTTATTGTAATATATAGACATTTTATATATATATATATTACATATAACACACTTTTGAAAAATCATATGTACGTAATGATTTTTTTATATTTATATTCTTCACATACTCTGCTATGAAAATATAATTATTTATCCCTATTATATAAATGAAGAACACACATGGCAAAGTGACAAACCTGCTGAAATGTCATTACTTGGATTTGAACCCAGGGGATCTAGCTCCAAGGCCCCTGCTCTTATCTCTATACAATAGTAACCCTATAAAGCATTGGTACTATCTATTCAGTCCAGGCTTGAGGGTGTGCTTTCCATGTTGAACTCTCTGCATTAACATGAGTTGGGAAACATTGTTTTAGAATCCTGGCCAATGTATCTCCTCCTCTTGTGCAACTCTGGTCACCTTTCTCTGCCATTCTCTCTGGGCCCAATGTATTATCATCAGGCATACAAATAGCATGCAAATGTGTCTAGGATGAATTCCTGAGCAACTGCATGATGGGACCAAGTCAGGGATGACAGAAAATGAGCTGAGACAAGAACGGTGTTCTGGCTCTGAAATACTGGGCCTCACCTCAGCAAACAGGAGCAAATCCCACTAGAAGCAGTCCTGAGAACTGCTGGCCTTAGTTTCAGCAGAATCAGTGGCTTGGCAGGTCTGCTGGTGAAGGCAAAATTCTTCTACACTTTGTTCCCAGTTTTCTTTCTTACCAGTGCCTCTCCTCATGGCCTGTTTGGGTCCTTGTTATACTAAAACTGCATTTGTGGGCATAGGCAATTCAAGTGACCTTTCAAGATGTTGCTGGGCACATAGTCTTATCTAGCTTATTTAAGAGGAACAGTGATATATCCTAAGACATAATAAAAATGCCTGAAGGAGACAGAGTAATGGAATATGTGCCTAGAGTGACTTTTGTCCCCTTTGCGCCCCAATTGTTCTGGATTGGTGAACATCATCTGGTACCATTACCAGCCCACTGTAACCTGCTACTTGCAGTTATTGCTGATGCCTCTGTAAATAAAAGGTTATCTTTCTTTCTTTTTTTTTTAACTCTGGTAAAAACACATAAGATGAAATTTACCGTCAAAATATTTTAAGTGCATAATACAGTATTCTTAACTATAGGAAAAATGTCCTACAGCAGATCTATGAGCTTTTACTTCTAAACTTGCATAACTAAAACAATATGGATATGGATAACAATGTGGTGATTGCTTTGGGGAGGGGAGTATATGGGGACAAAAGGGTAATGGAAGAATACAATGAAGATTAAATATAATAAATAAAAAGAAACCAATGCAATTCATCATATTAACTGATCAAATAGGAAAAACAATATGACTATATCAATAGATGGAGACAATACATAATGAGAAAGTTCTATACCCTTACATAACCAAAAACTCTTAAAAAGCTGGAAATAGAAGCAACTTCCTTATTCTAATAAAGGGTATGTATGAGAAACCTACAGCTAGCATACTTAATGGAGAGAGACTGAATGCTTTACCCCTAAGATACAGGAAAGCAACAATGTCCTGTCTCACCAATCTTACTCAACATTGTACTACAAGTCTTAACTAGTGCAATAAAGTAAGAAAAGGGAATAAAATATGTAGAGATTGGAAAGTAATAGTGAATGGTGCCCTTATCCAAATATACATCATTATCTGTGTAGAAAACCAAAAATAAATTACAAAACACTACAGGAACTTATTAGTAAATACACCAAGATTGCAGGATACAAATCAATATACAAAAGTCAAACACTTTCCTGTATACCAGCAATGAACAATTACAGTTTTAATTCTAAAAATCACCACTTATAAAAGCACAAAAAATGAAATACTATGGTATTAACTTAGCAAAATATGTATAGGATCTCTATGCAGAAGTTACAAAACACTGAAAAAGAGAAATCAAACTAAATTGGTAGAAATCGAGAGATAGTCCATATTAATGGATTAGAAGACAATATTTTATAGATGTCAGTTTTTCTTAATATAATTTATAGATTCAACACAATCCCAATTAAATTCCCAACACTGTTTTTTTTTATTTTTGTAGATATTGGCAAGTCAATTCTAAAACTCATATGGAAAAGGACCAACCAATTCTGAAAGAGAACATAACTGGGAGGACTCATATTATCCAATTTCGAGACTTTCTATAAACTGACTCTAATCAAGATAGTGTGGTATTGGTGAAAATAGACAAGTAGATGAATGAACCAGAATAGAGAGACCAGGAATAGACCAGACAATTATAGTTGACTAATTTTCGACAAGGACACAATAGCAATTTAATGGTGAAAGACTGGTTTTTCAGCAAAAGGAGCTGAAACAATTAAAATCCCAAATGCAAAAAACAAAGCAAAACAAAACAGTGAAACTAGACATTCACCTCATACCCTTAAAGATAACTCAAAATGGATCAAAGACTTAAATGTAGCTTTTTTTTGGAAGTAAGGACTTAGGGCCTCAAACCTGGCTGGTGTGGCTCAGTAGATTGAGTGCTGGCCTGTGAGCCAGAAGGTTGCCAGTTTGATTCCCAGCCAGGGCACATGCCTGGGTTACAGGCCATGTCCCCAGTAGAGGACACTCAAGAGGCAACCACATATTGCTCTTCCTCTACCTTTCTTCCTCCCTTACTTCCTCTCTCCCTCGAAATACATAAATAAAATCTTTTAAAATAAGGACTTAAGTCCATAATCAAAAACTTTTAAATTTCTAGAAGAAAGCAAGTGAAAATCTTCATGACCTTGAATTTGGTGAGGAGATTTTACATATAACACTAAAATTTTGATACATGAAATAAAACACGAACAAGTTGGACTTTATTTAAATTAAAGCTTTTGCTTTGTAAAAGACACTATTAAGGAAATCAGAAGATAAACCACAGTGCTGGTAAAGGACTTGTATCCAAAATACACAAAGGACTCATAACTCAACAATAAGAAAACAACACAATTTAAAATATGCAAAATATCTGAACAGGCTAGAAGCAATGACCCTCTCATAGCAGCAAGCATACCTAATACCCAACACTTAGTTTCTTATTCCATTATCCAAAGAAAGAAAACAGGGATTCTAGGAGAAGTAACAGATTTCAGGGCTGGGGGAAGAAATATACAAGATCAGCCTGGAGAATCTTGTAGTGACAGAAAGTAAGGACATTCTCAAAAATACAAAATAATGTATCAATACTAATATTTCAGTTTTGACAAATGTCTCATACTAATATAAAATTTGAACAGTAGAAAAAATTGGTGTGGAATACACAAAAACTCTTCGTACTCTCTTTAGAATTTTCTATAAATCTTAAACTGTTCTAAAATTAAAATTTTGCTAAAAATTCACAAAAGCAATTATAACTGCTTCATACATTCAAATATGTCTAGGGTACTTACAATTCTCACCCCCATTTAGAGGTGAGACAACCAAGGCTTTGAGAAGGAAACTGAGTAGCACATGAGCAACTAGGATTTTGAACCACATCATGCTGATTTCACAGCCCATGATTTTCCTGCCTTTTCCTGAATTAAAGGAATCTAGGAGGTAGAGAAATGCTACTGTTTTGTAAGCCATGTTTTGCTTGTATGTTTGGATTATTAAATTGATGGCTATGCTTCTGGTTGATTTTTTTTTCTTTGTGGGTATCATAATCTGGCAAATTTCTGACAGACCACACTGAAGAAACTGCATTAAAGAAAAGATAGACTCTAATACAGGATGAACTGGCGTGCTTCTTTATCTGCCCAGGGAAGAGAAATGAATGGTGATGTGAGCACAACTGCAAATTGACTAAGAGGTATGGCCCAGATGTTGCTCTGCAGCCCAGTGGAACAACTCTCCATCCAGAAGGCACCTCCAGGTCCAAAACTTTTTCTTCCCATATTTTACCACTCAATATAATATATCTGCAAGGAAAAAGGGATCATGGCCCCAAAGCCTCTCTTTACTCTACTGAAAGGTTATACCACACTGTGATTCCTTTTTCCAGAACAAAGGAAGGGATATGAAATGCAATTTTGCCCCTCGTAGAACTATTCTCAGTGGTATGTCCTTGAGAGTCACTATATCCTCACCACCCATTTCCCCTGCAAGCTCTCAACTCAGTACATTGAGATGGGATAGAGGGAGAAGAGTTGGGGCAAGTTGCAAGCAGAGATTCTCCAAGGCAGGTTACTCCCTAACTCACCTCTATCTTCTTTCTCCTTCCCTCAGGATAATCAGCAGAGTCATTATTATCACATTTCCATCATCATGCTTGCTTTCACTTCCTATAGTGCTGACTGCAGTGCACATTCAAATTGCTCCCATTTACAGATGAGAAAACTGAGGTTCAAAGAAGTGAAATGATTTTCCAAAGGCCATACAACTAATGAGAAGGACAGAATTAAGAATGGGCCTAGGGTATACTCTAGCAGATGGGTAGAGGGCAGATAGTTGAGGTAAACTATATGCATCTTGGTCTCAATTTCCTTAATGATGTAGGAACACAGGAGGGAATAGGTGTTGTAATGAGGTTTGGGTGAACAGGAGAACCAGCTCATGTAAAATACCAGACCTCCAGGAGTGTCCTTGTCAGCATCTTCCATAGCTCAGGTGTATGTACAGATGATACAGAATAAGTGGTGCAGGAGCAGATACTTCTGGCCAATTTACCTTTTCTACTCAGTTAAAAAGATACAGGGGAGAGGAAACCATTTAAGCCATTTTGACAAAGTCATCAATTGATTGTCTGATTTTTCAGGTGATTTTATTAGCATTTGTTCAGATAGTCTGAGGCCAGGCCTCCAGGACTTTAATTATACAGGCAATTAAGTCAGTGTTTTCCTTAATTACACAGGAAGTGGAGAGAAGGGGATTTTTTTTTCAAACTGAATTATAGTGTCTGAATTGCCCGTATATATATGACATTGCCAATCCTCTGGACATGGCAGCCTGAATTTGTCGTAGTACCTGTATAAACTCCCACATGGAACCTAACTGTGAACCTAACTCCCCTGCTTACCAGTTTTTATTGTGAAATATTTTATTATTCAAACACCTTTGAGGGGGGCAAATACATTGATTTCATGACCTGAGAAATGCAGCTGATCTCCTGTTCAATATCAGCAACCCACTTTGGTTTAACTGCCATGGAATTATGATTCAAAGAAAACCTCGTAATTTAACTTAAAAGGTGATTATGGCATCTCAGTTGAGCTTTGAGTTCCCTTAGCTCCATGTAATTGCATTGCTATTTAGTAGGCATTTAAATGAAAAAAATGTGTTTATCAATTGAAGCAAAAGCATGTTCTGTGATAATCTGACAAAAGAAAATGTGGTTTTCATGTTAAATGTACATATACTTTATACATCTATGAAAAACAGACAACTTTTAAAATACAAATTTATGGAAGCTGAAAATGTCCATCCATGTAGAAACAATTTCTCATCTCAGGAAGGAAAATATATTAAATAGCCAGGCTGTGTCACAGACCCCAAACACTGAAGTGCCTGAGTGTCCCAAACCATCAGAACTGACTAGATGAGCTCCTCACCTTGCCTCTAGGCCTTGTTAAGGAGCATCTCAATGACAACCATGATGATTAGAAGACTAGAGGCTCTTCCTCAACTTTCTTAGAGTGAGTAAGCCCTGTATTCTTTTCAGATTCACTGGAAGTCAAGAGGTTCTTCTACCTCACCACCACTAAGAAAACCAACAAATAGTATGGAGTTCTGTGGAAGGCAGAATGATGGTCCCCAAAGAGATGTATGTTCTTGATTCAGAGCCTCTGATTATGTTACATTATGTGACTAAAGGGACTTTGCAGATGTAATTAAGGTTTATGACCTTGAGATGGGGAGATTATCCTGGATTATCTGATTGGACCAACTCTGATCACATGATTCCTCAAAAGCAAAGAAACTTTCCTGACTGTAGTCAGAAAGAGATATCACAATGGAAGAAGGGTTGGAGACATGTAATATTGTTGATTTTGAAGATGGAGAAATGTGCCATAAGTCAAGGAATGCAGGCATTCTGTAGAAATTAGAAAGCACAAGGAAGCAGATTTTCCCCTAGAGACTCCAGAAGGGAGCACACCTCTGCTCATACCTTGATGTTAGCCCAGTGAGACCCAGGTCTGACGTCTGACCTCCAGAAGCATAAGACAATATATGTATGTTGTTTTAAGTCACTAAGCATGTAGCTTAAATTTGTTACAGCAACAATACAAACAAATACAAGCTCAGATATCAATCAGCAAGTATGTGGCCAGGAAAGTTATTTTCTCTATTACAGGACAACAAAGGCACCATAAAGGGATATAGTCTATGACTCTATAACTAGTAGAAATAAATTCTAGAATGAGTAAAGTAGAATTCAGTCAGTCAGGATTTTGTAGTTGGGATAATGCCAAAGAAGCACTCTGAATAAGCAGACCCACATGTATTTGTTTTGGCATTGGACCATCAAAACCACCACAACTTCCCAAGGCCCAATGGTCCCTTGCCCATGAGTTTCTGACTTAGATATATTTGCATGAATAAGAAAGGAAAAAGTGAAGACAGAAAGGGATGGATAGGAAGCAGAAGAGCATGATGCCAAATTTTTATGGTTAAATTCAGGATATTTCAGTTTAAATCCATTTGAAACATACATTTTATAGATTTTTTAAAAATTAAAAAAAATACATTTTCCTATACTATTTATTCCCCTTATACCTTTTCCCCTTCTCAGTCAGCACACTGTTGCCCATGTCCATGAGTCTTTTTTCCTTTTTGCTCAAACCCTCCACCCCTTACTTCCCCACCCCTTATCTGTTATCCTGCTCTCTATCTATGAGTCTGTCCCTATTTTGCTTGTTAGCTCAGCTTGTTCATTAGATTCCACATATGAGTGAAATAATAAAGTATTTGCCTTTTTCTGACTGGCTTATTTCACTTAGCATAATGTTTTCCAGGCCCATCCATGTTGTTGTAAAGGGCAAATTTTTCTTCTTTTTTATGGCTGAGTAGTATCTCATTGTGTAAATGTTCCATGGTTGTTTTATCCTCTCATCTACTGATGGACACTTGAGCTGTTCCATATCTTAGTGATTGCAAATAATGCTGTAATGAACATAAGGGTGCTTATGTTCTTTTGATTTAATGTTTTGGGTTTCTTTGGATATATTCCCAGAAGTGGGATCACTGGGTCATAAAGCACATACATTTTTAATTTTTTGAGGTGTCTCCATACTACTTTCCACAGTGGCTGCACCAATCTGCATTCCCACCAACAATTCAAAATGGGTCCCTTACTCCACATCTTCACCAGAGTTTATTGATTTATTGATGATAGCCATTCTGACCAGTATGAGGCAATATCTTATTGTTTTTTTAATCTGCATTTCTCTGATGATTAGTGATGTTGAGCATCTTTTCATGTGTTTATTGTCCACTTGTATGTTCTCTTTGGACAAATGTCTATTCATGTTCTTTGCCCACTTTTTAATTGGATTTTTGTGGGATTATTTTGGTGTAAAGTTTTTATAAGTTCTCTATAAATTTTGGATATTAAGCCCTTATCAGATGTATCAGCGAATGTGTTCTCCCATTCTGTGGGTTGCCTTTTTATTTTGTTGATGGTTTTCTTGGCTGTGCAAAATTTTTTTACCTTGATGTTTTTTTTTTTCTTTTGCTTCTCTTGCCTGAGGAGATATAGCAGATAAAATATTGCTATGAGCAATGTCTGATATTTGATTGTCTATGTTTTCTTCTAGGATTTTTATGGTTTTTATTTAAGACTTTAATTCATTTTAAACATTTAGGTCTTTAATTCATTTTGAATTTATCCTTATGTGTGGTATAACAAGGTGGTCTAGTTTCGCTTTTCTGCATGTTTCTGTCTAATTTTTCCAGAACCATTTATTGAATACACTATCTTTAGCACATTGTACATGGTTGCTTCCTCTGTTGAATATTAATTGACTATAAAGGTATGGGGCTCCTCAAATTGGTACATGAATTCATCAAAGTAGTAGGATACAAACTTAATATCCAGAAACCAGTCGTATTTTTATATACCAATACTGAACTATCAAAAAGGGAAATTAAGAAAACAACTCCATTTATGATTGCTTCAAAGAGAATAAGATGCCTAGGAATAACTCTAACCAAAGACATAAAAGACCTGTATTCAGAAAATTAGTGGATAAAAACTGTGGTACATTTGCACAATGGAATATTATGCAGCAGAAAAAGAAGGATCTCCTACTCTTCACAGTAGCATGGATGGAACTGGAGAGCCTTATGCTAAATGAAATAAGCCAGGAGGTGAAAATGAAAGCCAAATACTGTGTGACCTCACTTATAAGTGAACCCTAATCAACCAAACAAATAAGGAAGCAAAATGTAACGAGAGACATGGAAATAAAGAACAAACTGACAGTAACCAGAAGGGAGGGGAGAGTGAAATAATGGGGGAAAGAAGGGGAAGGGTCATCAAGGAACATGTATAAAGGACCCATGGACAAAGCCAAAGGGTTATAGGATTGACTTTGGGAGGTGGGGATGGATGAGGCAGGGAGAGTTGTGGGGGGGAATGGAAACAATTGTAGTTGAACAACAATAAAGTGAAAGAAAATTATGACACTAAAGAAATAAATTGCAGAATATATGTATAAGTGAAAGCACATGCCATGTTCATGGATAGAAAGAATTAACATTGTTAAAATGTCCGTGCTACCCAACCATATGATCCAGCAATTATTTTTCAGGGTATTTATTTAAATACATGAAAACACTAATTTGAAAAGATATTTGTACCCCCATGTTTATTGCTCCTTTATTTATAATAACAAATATATTGGCTAAGTTTCCATTAATGGACAAATGGATAAAGAAGAAGTGATATATATATATATATATATATATATATATATATAATGAAATATAACTCAGCCATAAAAAAGATGCAATATTGCTATTTGTGATAACATGGATGGATATTGTGGATCTCATTCTAAGTAAAATAAATCAGAAAAGGAAAAAACCCATATGATTTCACTCATATGTGGGATAGAATACAAAAGTAAAAAACAATCTAAGAAAACAAAACAAAAAACTCATAGATACGAAAAACAGATTGGTGGTTACCAAAGGGGAAGGCAGTGAAGGGAGATTGAAAAGGGTAAAGGGAGTCAAAATATTTTAATTAGACTTGTTATGGTGAGCATACAATAAAGTACACAGATATCAAATTATAATAGTGTACACCTGAAATTTATATAATGTTATTAACTAAAGTTACCTGAATTAAATAAATTTCTAAAAAATGTCCATGCTACCTAAAGCAATCTATAGGTTCAACACAATTCCTATCAAGATTCCAATGACATATTTGATAGAGCTAGAACAAATTTTTCAAAAAAAATTACATGGAACCACATAGTAACAGCAACCCTGAGAGAGAAAAACGAAGTTGGAGAAATCACACTACCTACTATCAAAGTATACTATAAGGCCATAGTTATCAAAACAGCCTAATACTGGTATAAAAACAGACACATAGATCAATGGAACAGAATAGAAAGGCCAGAAATAAATTTCATAGTTTTAATGGCTTACTCTTAAAGAATAATTTCATAGCATACAATATTTATTCTCCCTTAGAATGTCTTCTATTGCCTTCAAATTGTTATCCAAAGTAGTTGATACACACACATGCTTACATGCTTAGTTTAGTAAAATTGATCTTTAGTTTCACTCTAACAAGAATATAATGCAAATACAAGAAGTTATCGTTTTGCTCAATCCCTCCAGCCCCTAACCCCACCCCCAACTAGCTGTAATCCTTCTCTGCATCTCTGAGTCTGCCCTCATTTTACTTGTTAGTTCAGTTTGTTCATTACATTCTGCATGTCAATGTTATCATATGATATTTTTCTTTCTCTGACTGGCTTATTTCACTTAGCATAATGTTCCCCAGGTCCATCTGTATAGTGGCAAAGGGTAAATTTTTGTCTTTTTTACAGTTGAGTAGTATTCCATTATGTAAATGTCCCATAGTTGTTTTATCCACTCATCTATTGATGGGCACTTGGGCTGCTTCCATATCTTGGTGATTGTAAAGTCATGGACAAGAATGTGATGATTCCTGCGGGGAGGAGGTATAAGGGAACTAAATTGCAATGGGAAAAATAAATAAAGATTAAAAAATAAAGTAGTGTTTGCATACTACTTTATTTTTTAAATATTTATGGTAATTTTCCCCATGACCCAGTTATTTCACTGCTGGGATTATACCCTAAGAATCCTGCAACACCAATTCAAAAGAACCTATGTACCCCAATGTTCATAGCAGCACAATTTACAATAGTCAAGTGCTGGAAGCAACCTAGGTGCCCATCAGTAAATGAGTGGATCAAAATACTTGGTGCATTTACACAGTGGAATACTATGCAGCAGAAAGGAGGAAGGAGTTCCTACCATTTGCAACGGCATGGACAGATTTGGAGAGCATTATGTTAAGTGAAATAAGCCAGGCGGTGAAAGACAAATAGTATATGATCTCACCTATAAGTGGAACCTAATCATCAGAACAAACACACAAGCAAAATAGGACCAGAGACATTGAAATAAAGTACAAACTGACAGTAACCAGAGGAGAAGGAAGAGGAGATAACAAGGGGATTAAGGGGAAGGGTCATCAAGGATCATAGACAAAGCCAAAAGGGGGTAGTATTGAGGGTGGGAGGTGGGGATGTGAGGATCGGGGGCATGCTAAGGGGAAATGGATAAAACTGTAATTGTACAACAATAAAAAAGTAATAAAGTAGTAAGTTAGATGAATTAAAAGAAGAAATTATCTAAAATGTGCTCCTAATGGACTAATTTTATTCAGTTTTGCCAAAAATTGTATTTTCTTTTTTAAAACATCGTATTAGAAACTCTTTCCTAAGATGTTTGTATGTGTGGTTGGACTATTCATTCTCTATTCACAGAGCCATTTCAATCTAATATATAACAAGGATCTAAAAGCTAATCAATAATATAACATGGATCTGCTTATGGAAGTACCCATGCCTCCATGGAGAGAAAATTTCATGACAGGGCAAGCCTTTAAGGTGAGTTCCAACTTTATGTTTATTTTATGATTATTCAGCTCCATGTATAATTCTTTGTATTGTCACTTCCAATCATTTTTGGAACAAAAATGTCAGGGAAATGAGTTACTCATTTCCAAAAACACATTTATATTTGACAAATAGCTTACAGATTAGAGAAAAGATGTTTACTGAAACCATGATTCAAAGCTCTTTCTTTGGGGGTCAGACTAATGTGCTGGATGATGGATGACAAATCTGCAATGCTCAGATAATCTGAAGTTAATAGTAAAGGGGTAGGTAGAGTTGCCCATGAAGGCACCTCCCCAAAATATAGCATTAAGATGAGGCTTTCAGTGGGATTCTGTTCAGATGCAATATCCTGGGAGGGCTGAGTCATCTCCTAACTTCATATTAAATACCTCAGAAGATAGCGAGAGTAGGCAGGGGGGTTTTCTGGCTTGAGGAGTGAAAGCCAACTTCCACATTTACTGCCTTGTATATAAAATACATGGCTTCTCCAAACATCTTGCTCCTTTGTCCTGAGTCATTATTTCATTTCCCATTTCAATTTCACAGTACGACAGAGGTTTAGAAAACCATAGAAATATTTCTTTATTTCCTGAGCCCTGGGTCCTGCAAAGTAAAAGTGGAAAGTCTCTTCTGACCTATGTGCTTGTATTTGTTTGTTTAGCTAATGGATTGTCATAGTCCATTCAAACTGTCATAAAAAAATACCACAAATTGGGTGGCTTATAAACAGTAGAAATTTATATCTCACAATTATGGAGACTAGAAGTCTGAGATTAGGGTGTTAGCATGGTCACATTCTGCTGAGAACCAATTTCCAGGTTACAGATATCTGACATTATATCCTGGAAGAAAGGCCTAGGAATCTCTGTAGAACCTCCTTTATAAGAACACTGATTTCATCCATGAGGGCTCTGCCTAATCATCTTCCAAAGACCCCACCTCCTAATACCATCACATTGGGGGTTAATATGTTAACATATGAATTTTGGGAAGACGCAAACATTTGGACCATAGTATGGATCATTTAACATAAGTCTTTGCTGAAGAAAAATATTATGCTCCATTCGTCCATTCATTCACTCATTCATTTATTTGCCTACCTCACACATACTATATCAGTACTATATGCTGGAATATATGTCAGGTATTAGGGCTATAATTTATTTCCATAACTCATTTCAAAAGTAATATTTCTAAACTAACGAACAAAATAGAAACAGACACATAGTTAGATAACAGACTGGCAGCTGTCAAAGGAGAGTGGTTATGGAGGCTGGGTAAAAAAGGTGAAGAGATTAACAACAACAAAAAAATACACCCTCATAGATACAGACAACAGTGTGATGATTACCAGGGGGAAAGGGGATAGGGGAGGAAGGAGAATGTAAAGGGGAGATAAATGGTGATGGAAGGAGGCTTCGCTTGGGGCGATGAACACACAATACAGTGTACAGGTGATGTGTTGTAGAATTGCGTACCTGAAACCCATATAATTTTGTTTACCAATGTCACCCCAATAAATTCAATAAAAGGAAAAACAGTTGTGCCCCTGAAACCTATATAATTTTATTAACCAATGTCACTCCAATAAATTCAATTATAAATGAAATACTTCTGATTTTTTTTTGTGTGTGTGTGTGTGTGCCTTAACCTCATTTGACCTCAGTTTACAAATAGAGGGCAGTTTGTACTGGGAATATGACTTCACACCAGCATATCCTATATCAAGGTTATTTGCCCTTTGAGGAACAAAGCAGTTATAGGAGCCTCATTCCATCCAAGGTCTAGGTAGCTGGATATTTGACATTTTTGAGCATCTATTCCATAGGGTTGTTTGTGAGCATTAAATAAGTAAATAAGGTCAAGTATTTAAAACTGTGCCTTTCATGTAATAACTGCTTTAGGAATGAAAGTCATTCTGTAAGATTACTAGAAATAAGTAAGACTGAGTCTACTATAGATGCAACCTGGACCCAGTATTAGCCAGTGAGTGTGCTTATTGCCAATATTCTGCCTTCATAGGCCCTCAAACAACTGCCTGATTGATCTGAGAAAACCCTAGTACTTTTTGAGGAGGGACTAAGTTCTAGCAGGTAAGGGAAGCTTCCACTCTTTGGTGTTCTGGCCATTAAGTGTTGATCAAGAAACACTTGCACAGGTTACAGGAGAGAGACCTTGGCTTTAAGGTCCTTCTCCTAGCCTCAAGCCAACAAATTTGGCAGATGCTATGGTGATGGCGAAGAGGTGTGGTGGTTGAGGGTTCAGTTGATGCAGCAGAAATCTCTGGACTGAGTCATGGCAGCTTATTGAGGCTTACTAAGTTCAGAGCAGCATTGCTAACAGGAACACCAAGGGGTATATTCAGCAGTGTTCTTGAGGAATATTGGGTTATAGCCCCTTGAGTCCTCAGGACCTACTTGTTGACTGACTGAACCATGCCCAGGTGTAAAAATTAATAAAGAACAGACAGTGAACAGAGGAGAATGGGGAGAGG
>PVJD01014850.1:0-27452 GCA_004026545.1 Mormoops blainvillei
AACAAGATGGTTTCTGTAGAGTTGAGGGTAAAAAAAATAGAGGCCAATCTTCTTTTGAAAGTGTACTGCTCACTTTCAAAAAGACCCGGTTGGATGACCAGTGGTTTCTGAAATATGCACCCACAGGCATCTTGAAGAATGTGTTAGACAATTTTTAGTGTCACCCTCTGGACTCAGAGAATGTGCAATCATTCATCCTTTTATTGACACAAGAAATATCTGTTTATTTAACAAATATTTACTAAAGATTTCCTTTCTTTTCTCTCCCACATCAAAAATTCTAGAACCTTCTATCACTGGGGCTCCCTAACACCACCAGCTAATCTCATAGTGATTTTCTTTCATTCCTTTTTAATAATTTAAAAATGTTTTCAATTAGTGTTGCCATACATTGTATTAGTTTATAGTGTAGAGCATAGTAATTAAACATTCCTATATCTTACAAAATGATCTACCCTGTAAAGTCTAGTATGCATCTGATATCACAGTGATTTTCAAAGACCTCTTTTATAGGTTTCCACCCAGATTTGCTCTCCCTGACATGTTCTAAGCTCCAAACAAGAGCTCTGACATCTTCCCCAACAAACACACACACGCACACACACCCCTTCCAGCTCTTCGACTAGTTGAATATCACATTGCAGGCACATATTCTGTGAATAACGACAAGAACTTTCCCCACAGGAAGCATATAAATTCTTAAATATTAATTAGTGAATTATGAGGTATTTTGGAAAAGAGATGGTAACAAATACAGGGTATGGCAAAAGTAGGTTTACCATTGTGAGTTTATTCTTTTATTTTTATTTATTAATTATTGTATTATTTTCCATACAAAAATCTATAAACCTACTTTTGCCCCAACTGTATATTTTGTTCTCAGTAAATACCACCCACCCATATGCCGCATCCTCCATCACACACAAGTATATACATCCAAAGTTGCTATAAGAACAGAGATTAGAACCTTAGAAACAACTTGGAAACATTTCTACTTCTAAAATGTTGCCAAACTTGTTTCAAAAATAATAAATCAGTGTCTAACCTTCAAAGACAGTGTGAAAGAAAACACAGCCTCTCTTGGCAGTATGAGAAATATTTAAATATACCATTTTTTCTAGCTATCTAACTAAAAGGCTGAACCGAATTATTCCCCATCACTATTGACACAGCCATCACTGACACTGTCATTGGCATCAGTATCGTGGCCTATTTGAAGGGGAAAAGGATGAAGTGTTATCTTGTCTACACAGCCTTCCAGAACCATTTGGGTTAGTTTAATCA
Source organism: Mormoops blainvillei (assembly GCA_004026545.1). Classification (NCBI taxonomy): domain Eukaryota; kingdom Metazoa; phylum Chordata; class Mammalia; order Chiroptera; family Mormoopidae; genus Mormoops; species Mormoops blainvillei. The sequence continues at coordinate 1,285 of PVJD01014850.1, forward strand.
CAGACTCACAATCTTGAATACTGTTCATTTTTCTCTCTTTCCAGTTAACAAAATAATTTAAGTAGAAGTCCAATTCACTGATCGTACTTTACCAATCAGGAAGATTAAAAAGGGATAGTGAGTCTTCTTTTGGCTTCGCTTACCTACATCTTTGGCTGTATATCAAAGCACTCCAGCACTCAACGTTGCTATCATAATTCTTTAATAATGTGGCTTGTAGTATTGATTTCAGTAAATAGACTCTAGAGAGACTGGTAAATTTTTGAGATTTTATGAATGATAAGTAGGCCCACTGGTCATGTCTTACAGAATAATAAATGTCAGGGTCAATTTTCTTTGCTTTTGTACATGCAGCATCTACTCTTTGTCTAATACAGAGTCTGGGAGGAATTAGAATTGACTAAGAAAGAGCTCAAGCTACAACATCTGACCACAAGAATGGGACCCTGACTCTGCCAGTGACTAGCAACTTGGAAACCATTTATTTATTCATTCAAAAATATTATTCAATCATTCAAAAATATTTATTGAATATTAACAATGTGCTGGGCACTATTTTAAGTTCTTGTGATATAACAAAGAACAAAATTAAGGCCTCTTCCCTCTTGGAGGTCACATTGTAATGAGGAAAGAGTAGATAAACAATAGTTATAATAAAGAGGTAAGTAGCTATGCATGGCATGTTAGAATGTGTTAAGTGTAATGCAAGAGGAAAAAGAGAAAATAAAGAGAAGGATGAAAGGGACGGTAAGGTAAAAGGGTTGTCGTTTTTATTAGGGTTGTCTGGGTGGGCCTTATTGACATTCAAAGAAAAATGTGAAGGAGGTGAAGAACTTAGACATGGCTGAAGAGTTCAAGGAACGTAATGGAAGCTACTTGGCCAGAACAGAGCTGAGGCCCAGCTAGTAAGAAAGGAGGTCAGAAAGATAAAGGCAGGGGTTGGGTGTGCAGATCATGTAGGGTCTTGGAAGACATCATAAGAATGGGGGGCACTGATGGCTTTAAGCATAGGAGTGACATAACCCGACTAACATTTTAAAGGGTTACTCTGGTTGCCGTGTTAAAGACATACTGGGGGAGGGAGTTGGGGAAGAATGCAAACAAGGAGATTTATTAGGAGACTATTTTAATAATCTGTAGAAACACAATGCTAGTAGCACTAGGGATAGTGAGACGGTATGATCCTAAATGTATTTTGAAGGTAGAATGAAAAAAATATATATTGTGAGATTGGATCTGGGGATTGAGAAGAAAAAAAGAATAACTGCACCTGGGTTGAGCCGCTGCAGGAAAAAACAGTGATGCCGTGGATGGAAATAAGGAAAGCTGCAGGTGGAGCAGGCTTGGGAGGACAACGAGTTCAGTTCTGGATGACTGAATAGGAAGTCTCTAAGCGAACGTGACAGGTGGATCATTGTATACATTTCTGGAGTTTGGGAGAGAGGTCTATATTGGAGGGATGCAACAGGGAATCATCATTACCAAGAGATTACCAAAGGAATGAATGTATATAAAAAAATAAAAAGGACAAAGGACTAAGAAAAAAGGACTGAGCCATGAGATAGTCCAACATTAAGAGGCCAAAGAGAAAAGAGGGTTCAGCAAAAAGAGACCACAAAGCAGTGCCTGGTCAGTAGTTAGAAAACCCAGACCGTGTGGTGTGCTGGGGGCCAAATGAAGAAAGAATAAGAAGCAGAAGACAGTGAATGATTTCAAATGCTGGTGAAAATTCAACCAAAATTAGGAATGAGAATGGCCTACTGAGTTAAGCAACATAAAGGTTACTGGTGACCTTAACAAGAGTAATTCTGTGAAGTAGTGGGTGAAGGCATAATCGGAATTGGTTTAAGAGAGGAGAGAGTAATCGGAAGCAGTGGAAGCAGTGAGTATAAACAACTATCGTGAGGAGCTCCTTAACAAGAGATGCAAATAAATGTCTATATGGGGAGCTTTTGTTTTGTTTTCTGTGTTTTCTTTAAAGGATAAATAGTGTTATGTTTGTATGCTAGTAAGTAAAGCATAAGATTTTATAATGTAGGAGAGAAGGGGAGATGCTGGAGCAATTTCATTGAGTGGTGACGGGTGAAAGAGGTGCATCGTAAACAGCTGGCAAGACTGTTGTCATTCTGAATGCCATTTATGGTAAGGGAGAAAGCAGAAAACGTGGGTGCAAGTAGTGGTAGGTAGGTTAACATAAGAATGGGAGTGTAAGGTCTTGTGTGAGTGCTTCAATCTTACAGTGAAGTAAAAAGTTTCATAAGCTGAGTACAGTTTTGGGAAGGTGATGTTAGGCGTCTGAGGAGAGAAAAGGTCTGAAGTACTTGGCTAGAGAGTGTGACAGTGAACATAAGTGGGAAAATGCAGCAAGAGAGCCAAGCACTGTTAAGGGAATGCTTGTGGTTCATGGCCATGAATTTCACAAGACAGTTAAGAGAGTCAAAGAGTATACTAGGGAGTGATTATAATAATTGGCCATAAAATGTAAGCTGAGTAAGGAGGAAAAAGAAGGCATCGAGAGGGTGAAGATCAATAAAAAGGAGAGAAAAGTAATCAATGGATTGGCCATTCTAGTGGTTCTAATGAATTGTTAGAATCGGAGTACTAATAGAAGTGAGATGGAAAAGAGGATGCAATCGAAAGACGTGAAGGATGGGTTGCAGGTATGATCTCAGAAGCTCTAGGATATGCCCAGGGGAATGAGCTGCTCAGGTAGAGTGGAAGGCATTGGAAGAGGTAGCTTCAAGAAATGACAGTACAGGTATTAAAAGGATCAGGTTTATTTTAAAAATAAACTAAGAATTATAATGAGTCATATTAGAGAGTTCTAGTTAGGCAGAAGCTAAAATGATGGGAAAATAAAGGGAAATGCTTCAGGAGAGTGGAAATGAGAAGAACAATGAGTGGTAATAGGTAATATAATCTAATGACATGAGAGTCAAAGGTGAACATTTTCAGAAGAGTGAGCATGGCCTGAAAACACTGACGGAGAGCAGAGAGGGCAACCATCCCATCTCCAGGACAGGTAGGGCCATGGGAGTAATAACAGCCCTTATTTAGGATGACCGCAGGGAAAGGAGGGTCCTTGGGAGGGCCAGGTTTCTGTTAGAGCAAGAAGGAAAAAACGGTGTTCTGCGAAATGGTTAAGATACAGAACGTTTTGCCAATAATGGACTGTGATTTTCAGCAGGCACAGTGAGAGTATTTCAGAAGTTGAGGAGGAAGAAGAAGATAACGTAATAAAAGGTATGCAGGTGCTTCTGCTAATCAGAGTATAGGACATGAGAGTGCATCAGGAGAACCAGGCTTCAGATGAAGACCTCACATGGGTAATGGTCATAATGAGACCATTCCTGTAAATTCAAGGCAGACAATGTTGCAATGATGTTGTGAGAGTTGTAGGATGGGGGACAATATAAATAAATATGTGCTCAACATCCAAATTTAATCCATCAAATCTGGCTTCCACACCATAACCCTACTGAGGTTTTCCTATGAAGATCATCAGTAATGTTCATGGGCCAAACCCAGTTCTCTATCACTTGTCTGCTCACCAGCCTTTCGTAGAGTTGACTTCTCCCTCCATCACAGAATCAACAGAATTTCCGCCCCCCCTCTTGGCTTCAGCAATACCACTCTCTCCAGGGTTTTCTCTTCCTTTTCTAGTCATTTTTTCTCAGCCTCCTTTGTTGGCTTTTTCTCCTTCCTTTACCCTGGCCTAGATTCTTCTCTGATTGATCTCCATGACTGAAATACTGTCTAAGCCAGGCTTACGCCTTAGCTCCAGATTAATATATTTAGTTGTTAACCTAACAGTGAACACCTACAATTAAATGTCTCTCAAATATGTCAAATTTTACATGTCTAAACAAGGACTTTAGATTTTCTCTTACAGAACAACTCTGCCACGAACTCCAACCTTCCTCATTTCAGTGAGTAACATGACACCTGCCCAATTGCAGAAGTAAAAATCTTATAGGTTGGAGTTGATTCCTCCCTGTTTTGCAGAACCCACATCTGGTACATAATTAAGTCCTGTCAATACACTCTCCAAAAGGTCTTACAAAATGTCCACTCTCCTGGAGCTTCTCTGCTATGACATTAGGCTGACCCCATCATCTCTTTCCACTTCATTGCCACTTAACTAGTCTTCCCATATCCACTCTTGTTTTCCTCAATTCCATACCTCTTGCTTCAAACTATTTGAAATAGTAGATCCAGATGAATATGAATTCAATTTGCTTATAATTTATTTATAGAAATTGTCTTTTAATCATGGCATAAAATCTAGGTGCTATAAAGAACAACTTGATAAACTTGACTACCTGAAAATCAAAACTGTGGATTGCAAAATATCAAGCTGGGAAAACATATTTGTTGCAATATCACCAGCCATAGTTTCCTTAGTTACAAATTAGTCATTTCACAAGGAGCTTGTATAATAATGAGAATTACCCAGTAGAAAAATGATTAAAATATATGAACAAGAGAGTTGCAAAGATAAGAACATAAGAACTTATCAACATAAGAAAAGAACTCAACCTCATTCACAATTCAAATAAAATTATTTCAAACGGCATTGAGATACCATTTTCTTCTTACCAAATAGAAAAGAATTAAAATATTTAATGATATCCAGTATTCAGGAGGATACAGTAAAACAAGCCTTCTCATACACTTGGAGGGAGTGGTTTTAAATTGGTAAAATCATTCTGAAAGGACAATTCAGCAATATTTCAAATTATAAAATCACATCATAATATTACTTAATAATGACACTTGTAAAAAATGTCCCAAGATTCATAATCGAGGATATTTGAGGAAGTATTGTTTGTTATAACAAAATAACAACAAAAATAGAAAAACTATAAAAATATGAATCAACAGGTGATAGTTTAAATAGAAAGATTGTATGCCCATAAAATAGATTATGCAGTTTTTTATGTCAATGAGATTTTGAGTGTTGATGTTAAGTGAAAATATAAAGTACAGAACATAATATCAACATGATCCCATTTGTTCTTATATATCCAAATAATTTAGTATTTGAATGAAATTTTGAAGGAAACAAGAAAAAAATTAATAGTGACTACTTTGACGAAAAGGCAAAACATCAGAGGTAGGAAGGGAAGCACGTGTGTGTACTGAAATGTGTAAAAACTAAACTTTCTTTTTAATCAAAATATTATTAGACTATCAGGGCAGAAAGATTACAAATCATTTAATTTTTACATTTCTATGTATTAAAATGCAACAACTAAATGCTGTGCAATTTTTTAAAAGAAAATTTGTGCTTAGAAATGACAACATAAATTATTTTAGTATCTTCAAGGACTCTATTGTGTCTAGAATAAGATCCAGGTTTCTTACTCTAGGCTGAATTCCAGACCCTGCACGATCGGCCTTGTCTATGACCTTTTACCAATCTTCTTTGCTGTTAAACAACATCCTCACTGCATTCTTTTGACTTCTGATTTAGGCGCTAGTACTAGAACCTCGGGACCTTTCCCGTCTGCCGCTCCCTTGCCAGAGATACTCTTCTCCTGACTCTGTGTGGCTGACTCCTCAACCTTCAGGTTTTAGCCAAACGTCACCTCCTCAGAAGGCCTTTTCTAGTTACTCTAACTAAAAACGTTCCCCCATTCTCAATTATTACCTCAGAGACCGGTTTGATTCTTTCATATTGCCCTGTGATTCTTTAGTTTATTTTTTTTTCTGTGATTTATTTCTTTTTTGGAGGAGGGGGCTGGACATTCCACCAGAACATACACTCCTTGAGGATAGTGAACCATGTTTGTTTTGTTCACTTATGTGTCTGTCTCCAGGGCCTAACACATAGTAGATGTTCAATAAATACAGTGACCATGTAATTGATCACCCTAACAGGGGCACGTTTGAGAAACAAAGGGAGAGATTAATCATTCTTCTAGGGCCATAAATATAAACAAGAGAATCCAGATAACATTAAAAATATATTCTCCCAGTCGAAAAAAACAAAACAAAACAAAACACTCTAAAATATATGAATGACCATTGATAATGAAAAGATTAAAGATTTTATGAAAAAAGATAACAAGATAGACAAACATTAAGAATTTGTTATAAAGAGTTATTTCCTAATATCGTCCCCGCTGCCCTTTATGCTGCCTGCTATGAATAAAAAAGAATGGCAAGTTCCAATCTTCCTTTCAAGTTGGCCTTCAAATGTAATTCAGCCGGCTAATCTATAGGACCTGTCTCAAACTATAATTCTTCTCCTGAATTTCAATTGCTACCCCTTGACAGCATTTGACTGAAATATATAATATCATGCAAAGAGTCCTCAAGAAAACATTCCTAACTTAGGTGGAGCTTTCTCAAGGCAAAATTCGGAAGCACAGTTAATATGTTGTCAATTTCCCCTAAACTGTGATAACTACATTCATGAGAATCGATTTTATTTCCCACTGGCTGGCCAGAGTATATTACAAATCAGAAAAGACTTAGTCACATATGTACCTTGATCTTTCTTATAACCCTGCCTTCCACAATACCCTACAGCTCTGCCCATTTATCAAAGCTATTACACACACATGCACATGCAAATACATACAAAATAAGAGTAGCCTTCTACACGAGTGTAATTCTTGAAACTCCAGGATGTCTAAACATCTCAAGGGGACGGGTATGTTTCTTCACAAATGCTTGAGATAATAGCATGAGTTGGTTCAAACCAGGCTCTAACAGTAACTATAGGAATATTCAGCCTTTTCCCTTCAATTTCTAATTCTTCCAAATGAGGCAATGTCATCTAACTTGTGTGTTTTTGTGGAGATTAAGTGGCAATCAAGCAGCAACTAGCACAGTACCTGGCATTTGGTAAATGTTCAATAAACGTTAACCTTTTTCATATTTTATTTCCCCACCCTAATCCTGCACAAGAGAACCCAGCGTCATTTCCACAGGTCACAGCAACATAATGTGGTTCTTTGGGGTAGGGAGGAAGTTTGTAAGGGAAGAGGAACTGGAGGGGAGATAAGGGCAACAATTGCTCAAGGACTTCTATTTTCCCCGTAACTGTTTCGCTTTCTTGCCGCTACTACCTGTGCGCCCTCCACTCTGACTCCTGAGACCCTTTCCTTAGCTGCAGCTTCCAGGTGCATGATGTTCTGACAAGCCAAGTTAATACGAGCACATGTTTTCCATTTTACCTTGACCCCAAGATATAAATTAAATGTTTAGTTCTTTAATATAAAGTACTACAATGTAAATGAAACCCCTCGCTCATCCCGAACAGGTCGGAGGGACTTCCCTGAGAATCTGGGATGGGGTAAAAATCAAAGGCGATCTATCAACAGTGGTGTAGGGGACAAAGGTGGAGTGAAGGCCTGGATGGACTGAGAGTGCAAGTGTCTGTTGGCGCTGCTTGACATCACAAGCTGGAACCTGAAGGTTGTTTTTAAGGTCAAGAGATCTCCATGCTATCAAATCAGACACATCCAAGGTCCTCTCTCAGCTACTCCCATCAAGACTATAGGTGCTCTCAACCTCAAACACTTTGACCACAGATTTCAGACAGAAGAGGGAAAATTGTCCCTTTTACGAGTCTTCCAAAGCAGTAGCCTCACCCTTTAAACTTAAAGCACTTGGGATTAGGCTGCGGTCACCAACACTTAAAGGACACAACACCAAGTCTCATTCAAGTCTATGGTTCCACGAGTAAGCTTAGGAAATATAACTCTCAAGTTTACCAGTTGGTAGCAGCATTAACCCTTCCTCCCCTACACCGCTTCTTTTAAAAACCTCAGCCCATGTTTTAGAGTTCCTCTGGCAGTCCTGTTTGTGTATTCTCATGCAAATAGGACTCTCAGTTGCTCTGTTGTTTTTCTAGAACTCCTGAGGCAGCCACTCAGATTGAGATTCACCTGCTGATACTGTTACTACCCAAAATAATCTGCTTCACACTTTAAAAATTCCAGGAGGGAGTTAATGCCCAACTTGGAATCTTGTCAAATGTATTTGAAACTTCTCCTAATTGTTTAGTGCAAAACATGAATGAAATTAGTAATCAGTATTTGAAGTTTCTCTTTGTCTATGTAAAGCTCCAGTTCAAAATATTTTAATATGTGTTCTTTCCTTCAGCAATGTTAAATGAAGCATCATAAATTCTGCCTTACACACAATGCTTTTTAAAAAATAAATCCCAGAAGGATATAATTATTTAAATTCAATTTTATAAAGAGTGTAACTGTTTGGGAAAAAAAGGAAAATAATTACAAAAACTGTCACTGGTATTTTTGGCTAAAAAAAATGCAACAAAATAGAATATGCTAAAGCCTATACATAAGAAAATTGTTTGCTATAAAGATTATGCATGTTTAGATTTGCAACAATGTCCTTCTCCAAGACCCCTCCTTAGGAAAAGTTAGGAATAGAAAGAGGTCAAATGAGTACAGGAGGCAGTTTATTTTATCTTAGAATTGGCAGAGCTGTGTCAGATCACATCAGCAAATGGTATTAGGTTGATTTCTTTTAATTCTTGGCTGTATTGGTGCAGTTTCCAGTGCTTCCTAATGTCTCCCTTGAAGGGCACCCTTCTCTTCTCACAGGCTTCTCTGGGTCCCCATAAAACATATAAGCTCAAATTTGCACACCTCTTTTTTTTTAAGATTTTATTTATTTATTTTCAGACAGAGGGAAAGGGAGAGAGAAAGAGAGGGAAAGAAACATCAATGTGTGGCTGCCTCTCATGTGCCCCCTACTGGGGACCTGGTCCACAACCCAGGCATGTGCCCTGACTGGGAATCAAACCGGTGACTCTTTGGTTTGTAAGCTGGCACTCAACCCCCTGAGCCACACCAGGCAGGGCTGCACTCCTGTTTGAGGGCCTCTACACCTGGAATAATCACCTCTGTGTTCATCCTGCTCGTGTGAAGTTTCAGCCCAACATCTGAAGGAGAAATAGTAAAGTGGAGACAGGCCTGACTTTGGAGCCAGGCAGACCTGACATTCAATTCTCCCTTCAGCTTTTCTACTTATGATTCTTTGATCGACGTATTAACACCTGCTTCTTTCCACATCTTTAAAATAATGATGATAGTTACTTCACAGTGCTCCTCTGAAGATTAAACAGTCTAGTATATAAAGCATCCCTGTTATGGTGCTACCAACTTCTACATTCAAGAAAGAGTTACAGTCCCCAGACTGCCTCCTGGGATCTTGGTCTTAAATAAGACTTAGGGCAGTATCAGTTAAACACTCTTTACTTTTTTCTAGCCCAACATGCTGTAAAATCAGTGCTGCGGATGGCTATACTGAGATGTGGAGAGACAATCGCACTGACCAAGTGAATTGCCTCTCTGTTGGATGAGTTATCATGAAAGATCAAGTTTTCTAAGTTTCACTAAGGGAGGGCCATTTAGCATAGAACTTTCTTTACCTTTGTTCTGCTCATGATGCTGTAGAAAGGACTTGTATTTTTAAAACAGTCTGTGTTGTTTATCTGTTGTATAAAAATTAACCCCAAAATGTAGAAGCCTAAAAATAACAAAATTAACCACCCAAAAGCAGTTTCTTTGAGTCAGGAATCCAGGAATAGCTTAGTTAGGGACCTCTGTCTCAACATCTCTCATGAGGTTACATTCAAGCCATGAAGTAGGACCATGTCTCATCTAAACCTTTGGCTGGAAGAGGATTGAGGGGGATCCACTCCCAATCCCATTCAGAGGGTTGTTGAGAAGCCTTGTCCTCTCACCATCAGGGTCTCTTCACAGGACAAGTGATCTGACACAGAGAGAGAGAGTACCCAAGATAGAAGTGCAGTGTTTTTATAACCTAATATCAGGGACATCCCATTACTTTTTCTATATTCGCTAGAAGTAAGTTATCCAGCCCAGCTCACACTCATGGTGAGAGATTGACAGAAACTTACAAATCCCAGGAGGTGGGGATCACTGCGGGTCTACCTACCTCGTAGTCATTGACACTATCATTTATTCAGAGAGCAAGACTAGGTGACTGCTCTGTGATAATGGCCACTTTGTGAAGTTTCTGGATGGCAGGGCACTGCTGCCCTCTCCTTGACTTTTTTTTTCCAAGTTGAGAGGTACTGGAAGCCCATCATCTTCCAGGAGAGTTCACATCTAGTAAGCACATCACAGTGCTTCAGACCTCATTTAATAAACCAATGCATACTTAGTGCAATGTGCAATTTCAGGATGCGCCTTTATGGAAAATGTGAGTGGAGAGCACGACCCAAAAGGTCCATTGTCACAGGTAGATCTGTCCAAATTCTACCCTTGTCTAAGCTAATGCCGAGTACTTAGGGCCCTGTACATTTCCTGGATGCCCTTGTACTTACAAGTCTTCCAACCTACACATGACTATTTCCATAAACATTAGTTCAATCTTTTGGAAAGCCTTTCAGGCCACAGTACAATACACTAATGTAGTAAATTTGGAGATGTTACCCTTGGAGTTCGCTAAATGTTTCTCTTGTGACCCAAAGGAGTTAGTATGGCATACACGGCTTAATTTGTAATGAGGGTGGCATTTGAGCACTGAAGATAATAAAGTCATATGTTGGCACCCTACAGTGATCTCAGTAAGTTTTTTAAAACAATACATAAGCATATAATGACTTTTTATTTTATGCCTGGAGAATCAGAAATAATATTTAAATACCACTACAACTAAAACATTACTAACAAAAGAAACAAGCTATTAATTTGAAAGCCGAGTAACTTTGCTTCAAACACCATACAAGATATATCATTATTACTCATGAGAAACCAACCAATTGTAGCCACAAAAGACAAACTAGAAAACCATGATCGTCCAACTATGATTAACGGAGTCCTTGGATTCCTCAGAGATGTAACCAAGGACCCACAGAAAGGGAAGGGAGAGCCAACTTGATTGACAAGGCTCGGAGCGGTCCGCAGCTGGGCTCTCCCTGCAGTCAAGGCAGCCAGGCCTCGATGTGTTTACCCATTAAGCTTAGCTTAAAATGTCATATAAAACTGATAATATCCAGGACTGGCAAGTTTATGAGAAGTGCGGTTTTATACATTGCAGGTAAGAATGCTACATATTACTACAGTTTTGGAAAGCAATTTGACATAATCTACCTAAAGTTAACTCAGTATTTTTTGTCCCCAAGATTCAGTATCTGAAGTGCCACAGTGGGGTCACAGCTGAAGTCTGGTGCAGCATAAACTCACACAGAGTGATACATTCACTAGGAGAGTGGACACTCTTTGACTTTGGATTGATAGAGCCCCTGATTGATTTTATGAATTAAACTATTATTTTCATGTTTTGAAGCACTATAATATGCAGGCATTTACAAAGTTTGAAGGGAAGACCACATGCAGGGCACTGCTTATCATTCACTGGACAGTAAGTTTTTAAAGGACTATATTTTGCATTTTTATATCCAGTAGCAAGACCACAGCCCAACCCATAGTACCAAAAATGTTTGCTGAATAGATAAATTAATAAATGTTGAGAGATGTGTGAATATGGTTAAGTATCAACTATGTACACCTCCATAAAGGAAAAGCAGTAGTGACTGTATGCTTGAAAGCATAGCACAAAGGTGTTTTTAGGCAAACCAAATGGTCAGAGGCCTGTTATACACTCTCTCCCATTTTTGACTCAGATCCACAAACAAAACAAAAAGAAAAAAATAAAAAATTGAGTCATGAAGAATGGTAAATTAAGCAGATTGTCCTAAGACCATGGAAAGTATTATGAGATATATACCTATAACAGTTACAAGTTCAAAAGTATTTTTCTTGTCAGGAGCGCAAGAACTATTTCTTTGACATCTTCAGTAAATGAAAAAAAAAAATGTACTGTTGTTTTTATATTGTGAGTTAGATATCAAGTCACCAAAATTTAATTCTGCTCAATATTTGAGGTGATAGCCCAAAGGAAAATTTGCCTGATCTGAAACATAATTTTTCTTGACATACCCTGCATCACGCCATAAATATTTTTGTACTTGTTGGACAAGATACAGGAATACGGTTTTTTATCTTATGCCAAGAGCATCAAAATCCTTATTGCAATACAATGCCATTGACATTGCCCCTCCACCAAGGAATGAAAACTAGGTTTAATACCACATGTATTATCTCAAGAAGATCAGGGAATATATCTACTTATATTTTATATTCAATAGCTAGTATGGTATTGGACACATAGTAGATATCAACAAATATTTTTTGGATGATGCCCCCAACGGTCAGTACACACACTATGCTCAGTATCATTTGGTTTTTCTGCTCCACTCCCACCAAACAGTTTTATCCAGGAAAAATTTACACACCATAAATTTCATTCGAGCGGTAGATTTTATATCCTTTACTGGCCAGTCTCTGACATACCTATTACTTGCAGAGCTCCTGCTAAGGGTTTCCTGCCTAGAGTCTCCTTCTTCACTGCTTTCACATAAGTCAGCCCTGAAACTATTGGCTGACTCAGTAAGGAGTGCATCCCAGATCCAAAGGCAGCCAGTCCACAAGTTTCCCTTGGCCCACGAGGTGAGAACACAGGAAAGTTCTGCCAAGTGGGGCAGATGGTGACCACCTGCACACATTCCCTGAGAGAGCTTAAGCTTAAGACAATGAATTAAAGACCCGAAAGCTAAACTTCAACACTCAGAATATAACAGAGACAAAATGCAAAACTGTTGTCACGCTGAAGGAGAGACTGTAGAGTTGCTGCTGTGATGGATGAATAAGTGTCTGCTTCCTAAGGCTGAAGGACTATTCCAAACCTACTCCATGGAGAAGTGAACGAGTGCTAACTAATAACTGAGGCTCAAGGTTTGCCGGGGTTCACTGTTTAGCTGGTGTTGTAAGTAGTGCCCCAAGGCACCCTAACGATAGTTGATCTTCTGGTTATACCCATTTCAGCGACTTTGTACACAGTCTTTGTCCACAAACTCATCTGATCACATCATGCAAGCACCAGAGACTTGTCTAATTCCCTTGGGCATTAGGTAATCCCCAGCTAGCCAGACTGGGGAGTCAGAGTTTTATTTTCCCCCAAGTTATTGTCAAAACAATTTTCCTTCTAATGAAATTGATAGGAGGAGTACCTTACGTATGCTTAGCTTTTATTCTTTATTCGGCCCACATTTTTCAGATAGGATTTTGTTCCAAGAATCAAATTAATTAAGACTGGTCATTATTCCCATTTTACAAGTGGACTAACTAAGTCTTAAAAAATATTAAGTAACTTTCCCAAAAGCACAGAGCCAGCAAGTAAAGTCAAGATTCAAGCCAGGGCTGCCAAATGCTAGATCCAGAGCACTTAGCCACTAATCATACGGCCTTAGACATAGTCAAAGGGTACACACATGGCCCCTAAACTTCCAAGGACAGTTGATGTCAAGAGAGAACCTAGAGAAATATGTATAGGCGTCCCTGGTGCTCTGCAAAAGCATGAAAAGGATTATGACTTAATAGAAATTGAACTGCCTCACAGTTCCTTTGTGGTCTAACTTTGGGCAGTATCAGCTCTTCCGTAAAGGCTAATTTTGTGATAGAAGCTACCGTCTTCTCTATTTCTGTTTATGACCTCACAATAAACTCCTATTTGCTTAAGGTAACATGAGTATGTCTCAGCTCCTTGAAACCTAAAAACAAAACAACAAAAAAAGCTTAACTAAAACATATGTTGTCCCGAGAGAAAGGCATTCATTGTTTTCTTCGAATAAAGAATGGATACTAGAGTGAGGAAGACAGCAAGATGGTGAGCACAGCCATTCTGTCAGTCAGGGCCCCAGCAAGAAACAGTTGGAACGCTCAAACTGGAGAATTTGCAGAGAGCTTAATAAAGGGGTTATTTACAAAGATTTAAGCAGGCATGAGGGAAATTACATGTAATAATGATTCCATTCATCCTCGAGGGCCTGAAATGGTGAGGAAATGGAAAGGTAACTCGAACCTGGAAACAAACAAAATTATGTTTTCTTTGTTTCCGGCCACATAGGAGTCACTGTGGCCTTTCATAATCTGAGGAGGAAGCGACAAGCCCACTCCTAAGGAGGGGAAACCAGGGAAATGAACACCCTGACCTCTCTCTCTCCTCCTCCTTCCAGCTCCTGGGACTCTTTCTATTGGCCAAATTCAACTTGAAGCAATAGGTTCCCTATTGCTGAGGGGCAAAGACAGGGTGGCTATGGAATGGAAAATTGAAAGAAATCCACACAGTGTGGTAAAGAGAAAAGGTTGGTGGGGATTCGATTTAAGGAAAAGAAGAATTATAGCAATATGGAGTAGGCAGTTACATATATCTGCAGGTTAGTGAATTGACGCCCACAAAATCCCTTTGCCACATCTTCCTGTCACTCCGCTCTCCCTTTCACCTGGGACCAATACCCTCATACAAACTCTATGAGCTCGAAGGATGTTCACTAGTACAGGCCCCATTATAGGATTTATTTTAATTACTTTGTTACTCCAACTTTCCACTGTTTAAAAATTTGTCACTAATATGTAAAGAATTAACACCAGGTCTTCTCAAACTCTTTCAAAAAACTGAAGAGAAGAAAACACTCTCAAACTCACTTCATGAGACCACCATTTCCTCGATACCAAAGCCAGATAAGGACACTACAGGAAAATATTACAAGCCAATATCTCTGATGAATACAGATGCAAAATTTTTCAACAAATATTAGCAAACTAAATTCAACAGCACATCAAAAGATCGCACACCATGATCAAGCAAGATTTATCCCTGGGAGACAAAGATAGTTTAACATACCCAAATCAATAAACGTGATTTACCACAATAATAGAATGAAAGACAAAAATCACATGATCATCTCAATAGATGCAGAGAAAGCATCTGACAAACTACAAGGTCCTTTCATGTTTAAAAAATTCAACAAATTGGATATACAAGGAATCTACATGAACATTATAAAAAAGAGTACATTTTACAAATCACAAGTAACATTATACTTGATGATAAAATGTTGGAAGCTTTTTCTCTAAGATCATAAGGAAGTTCTATATTTAAATTGTACAATGTGATAAGTATAACCATCAGCACGTAGTCTGCATTTTCAGGGATGTTATATAATGCAATAATAGGGCAAAGTGTATTTCCTTTTTTGTTGGTTTGTTTTTGGTCTGCCTTCTCTCACTCAGTATAATTATGCTGAGATTCATCTATGTCATTGCATACATGAATAGTTTATCCTTTTTATTGCTAATTAATATTCTATTATGTGTATGTATCGCTATTTGTTTATTCATTTACTTGTTGCTAGGCATTTGGGTAGTTCCAGTTTTGAGCTATTACAAATAAACATTAATGGGCAAGTATTTGTAGGGACATATGCTTTCATTTCATCTGGGTAAATACCACAGCATGAATGTCTGGGTGATATAATAGTGTACATTTAACTTTTTAAGAAATTACCAAAACATTTTCCAAAATGGTTGTACCATTTTATGTTCACATAAACACTATATGATAGTTTTAGCTGCTCTAAATTCTCACCAATACTTGGTATTTTCAGGCTTTTTAGACATTCTAACAAGTGTACAGTGGAATGTCATTGTGTCTTTAATTTGCATTGCCTAATAATAATGTTGAGCATTTTAAAATGTGCTTGTTTGCCATCCATATATCTTCTTTGGTGAAAGTTCTGTTCAAACAGTTTGTCCATTTGAGGGATTGTTTATTTTCTTATTGTTGAGTTTTGGAAGATTTTTATATATTCTCAATATGACCCCACTGAGGCCAGATAAGAACTAATACAGAGAAAAGAACAATTATAAGAAATTTGTCAGATGTGCAACTCGCAGAACTCACTAAGGGTTTAGAATTGTTCAACTTTTTTCAAGTCAGGGAGCCAACCATTTTGAACACAATGGACAGTCACATGAGATCTCAGAAGAACCATGGATTATGTGTGAGGCTAAGTTAGCCCAGGAATAAAGGCTCCTTTAGATATGTTCTAAAACAGCATAGAAACAAACTTCAAAGAGATCAAACTTATAAAGTAATGTACCTGTACACCCTATGGTTCTAATTTGTTTAAAGGAATACAATATAGCACTCAACAATGTAAAATTTGTAGTGACCACAATCTAATAAAAACTACTGGACATATGATGAACCTAGAAAATATTAACTAAAACCAGAAAAAAAATAACTAAATATAAGCAAAATGATGACAATAAAACACAGGAGACATTGAAACGGTTATTTTAAATATGTCCCATATGCACAGAATGTAAAAAGAAATCACAAATTAAGAGAAAATGAGAGAAGGAGAAAAGACTCAGAGGAATTTCTAAAATGATATCTGGAATAAATTAGGTAATGAACAGGCTTATCAATATTAAATATTGTAGAAGAAGATATGGTATACCTTAAAGACATAGCAATAATCACTATCCCAGTTGAAAAGTAGAAAAGACTGGAAAAATAAAAGAACACAGAATCAGTAACTATGGAAAATATTAACAGACCAACTAAATTTATTTCATTGAGATCCAGGAATGAGAGAAGGGTGGGGACAAAAAATTCATAAATATTCTCCAGAAATTTTCCAAATTTGATAAAAACTATAAGCCCTTGGATCCAAGGTCAAGGCCAAAGAACTTAAAGTGAATAAACAGGGAAACACATATACACCCCAAAGCAAATCATAGTAAAATGACTAAAATCAGTGAAAAAGAAACATTTTAAAAGCAAAAGCAGAGAAATAAAGACACATTATGCACAAATGAACAAATAAAAGTGTTATGCTAGATATCGCATCTGCAATATGCAAGTCAGAAAACAATGGATTATGCTCTTGAAATTCTATATTCAGCTAAAATATCTTCCAAAAAGAAAAACAAGTGGATTGACTTCCAGAATGATAGATTGAAAACATTGCTGAACTAGCTCTCCAATGAAAGCAATAAAAGTAATGGCAGAATTATTTAAATCAATCATTTCAGAACTCTAAAAATTCATTGATGCCATAAATAAACTGGAAAAAAAAATTTTATCCAAGAGAAACTACCGAAACTTGGTAAAATAGTTGGGTATGTGAGACTTTAATTTGGTGTTATTTTCATTCTCCATCCCAGCTCCCCCACCCACCATGACCTTGCAGCCGATGGAGAGGTTGCTAAAAGCATTATCCTCAGAGAACAGTCAATATTTTTACAAACTTGCAGTTCCCTGAAAAATCTCTTCCCAGGATATTATAATTATTTGACTTAGAGCTCACCTCAAGAAAAAAAAAAAAAATTCCCAGGCCCCAAGCATTTCAGGTGGGGAAAACCAGGGCCTAATTGTGAAGTTTAAGGGAAATCCTGGAAAAATAAATAGCCATAGGAAATCTTGAAAATCTATGATATTTCTTGAGTATCTTAAAGGCTCTGTATATGTACAAGGCTATGTGCACAGCCTGGAAAAAAAAGAAAGAAAGAAGTAGTTCCCAGTCACCTTCAGGCCCTGCAAAAGTAGGAAGTGAATCTAAGGCTATTTTGTACACTTCAGGAAGTTTGAAGGTGTGCCCCCACTGTACGGTAAATGGAGGCAATCTGGCTTCCTCACCCAGGTGTCTTGGGAACTAAGATAACAGTGTTCTCATAGCCTAGAGACTGAGCCGGATAAGTACTCCCATAGCCTTGAGTGGGCACGCATGTGCAGAACCTCAACCTGTTTTGGCTCCGTGCCGGCTTTGCCTGTTTCCAGTATATTAAGGGTAAGCGTTTCCTGCTAGGGGCGATGCAAGGGCCATGCAGACATAAGAAAGAAAGGGGACAGGTGACATGCAGTGTGACAAGTAGAAGCATGCAGCTTGCAGCATGCATGGATCACCCACCCTTGAATAAAGGCATGTCAAACATCCCCAGGGCTCTGTGACTTTTCTTCCGTCTACAGATCCTGTGAACCTGTCTGTCCTTGAAAGGTCGCAACACACCCACACATATTTACCCTTTATAAGGAGTGGAAGACAGACAGACAAGGCATTTGAGGTAATCTTCTGACTGATAATAGGCTTATCACTAAATTACAATGTCCCAAGGATGACCCTAGAGAGCTGTGTTTAAAGTCTAAAAATTATAACAAAATTTTTAATATTTAGCAGGGAATTCATTAGCTGCACATATCGAGACTACAGAATCTATAGTATTAGTCCAAGAAAATTGCTAAACAAATAAGCAGCAACAAGGGAAACAAAAAAGCCCAGAAATAACAACCAACTCAAGAAGAATAGAGGTGCCTGACACCAGTATTTTCATAATGTGCAATTTAAAATGCCTAATTTTCAACAAAAGGTATGAGACATGAAATGAAATTAGAATGTTTGCTATGCTCCCGGTGGGGAAAACAAACCGAATAGAAAATGTTCTTAACGGGGTCCAGGTCTTGGAATTAATTGGCATAGAATTTTTTCCCCTTTTTATTGAATTTATTGTGGTAACACTGGTTAACAAAATTTCACAGGCTTCAGGTGCACAATTCTACAACATATCACCTGTACACTGTATTGTTTGCTCACCGCCCCCAAGTCGGGTCTCCGTTCATCGCCATTTACCACCCCTGTGTCCTCCTCCACATCCACAGTCCCCCAGCCTTGGCAATCACCACACTGTTGTTTAAGTCCATGAGTTTTTTCTCTTTTTTTTTCTTTTTAACTCAGTTTCTCAACTCCCCTACCAAGCCCTCCCCCGTCCCAAAAGCTGTCAGACTGCCCTCTATGAGTCTGTCTCTATTTTGTTTGTCACTTTATTTTGTTCATTAGATTTCACATATGAGTGAAATCGTGTGGTTCTTGTCTTTCTCTGACTGGTGACATACACTTGAAATCAGCCACATCAAATATGATCAAAGAACTAAAAACAAACAAACAAACAAAAAAACCCTAAAGAATTAAAGGAGAATCCCACGCAAGATGGAGGTGAAGGTAAACACGGCTTGCCTCTTGGCACAGCCACAGCAAAAATTACAACTAGACTACAAAACAAATATCACCAAGAACTGTCAGGAGATCAAGCTGTATGGAAGTCCACCAACCAAGGAATTACAGAAGCCACATTCATGCAGATGGGTTGGAGGAGTAGAGACGTTGGAGAGGAGCAAAGAAGTGTGGAGACACAGAATGGGTGGTCCCACACCCACATGGATAAAAATTGGGAGGGATACCTCAGAAGCAAGGGATCCCAGAACCACACCACACCATCCAGCCCAGGGTTCCAGCACCAGAAAGATAAGCCCCCATAATTTCTAGCTGTGAAAACCATTTGAAGTTGGGCTGGCAGAAGAAACTGCAGATTTCCCAGGAGTCTCCTCTCAAAGGGCCCTCACTGGACTTAGGACTTATGGGGACTCACTCCCTCTGGGCTTCAGCCCCAGGGCAATAGCTGGCAGTGCACCAGAGCCATATGGAGAGAAACTGAAGTGACCGGCATCAGGGCCAGTGTCAGGACCCAGTTTCCTTCTGGGAAAAACTCCAGAAGTCAGGCAGAGACATTGTCCCCTCTCTGAGCCCTTCCCCACACAGACATAGAGTGACAACACATGTTGCCATGCCCAAGCCATTACCAAAGGCTCCACTGCATCCAACTTGCCAGTGCACTTTTCTACAATAGGCCAAGCAACTAAGACAGGGAGTCAAAGCAGTTCTACATAATACACATAAAAATACACAGGGAGGCTGCCAAAATGAGGAGACAAAGAAACATGGCCCAAAAGATAGAATAGAACAAAACTCTAGAAAAAGAACTAAACAAAATGGAGATATGCAAACTATCAGATGCAGAGTTCAAAACACTGGTTATTAGGATGCTCAAGGAACTCATTTGGCACTTTATAAGCATAAAAAAGACCCAGGCATAAATGAAACTTATGCTAAGTGGAATAAAGAAAAATTTACAGGGAACCAACAGTGGAGGAGATGAAGCCGAGTATCAAATCAATAATTTGGAATCTAAGGAAGGAAAAAAAAGCATTCAATCAGAAGAGCAAAAAGAAAAAAGAATAAAAAACAAACAAACAAGGATAGGCTAAGGAGCAACTGGGACATCTTTAAATGTACCAACAACTGAATCATAGGGGGGCTGGAAGGAGAAGAGAAAAAGCAGAAAATTGAAAACTTATTTGAAAAAAATAATGAAAGAAAACTTCCCTAATTTGCTGAAGGAAATAGACATACAAGTCCAGGAAGCACAGAAAGCCAAACAAGATGGACCCAAAGAGGACCACACTAAGACACATCATATTTAAAATGCCAAAAGTTAAAGATAAAGAGAGAACCTTAAAAGCAGCAAGAGAAAAGCAGAGAGTTACCTGCAAGGAGTTCCCATTATACTGACAGCTGATTTCTCAAAAGAATCTTGGCAGACTAAAAGAGACTAGCAAGAAGTATTCAAAGTAATGAAAAGCGAGGACCTACAACCTACATTACCCTATCTAGCAAAGCTATCATTTAGAATGGAAGGACAGATAAAGTGCTTCCCAGACAAGATAAAGCTAAAGAAGCCATCATCACCAAGCCATTATTATATGAAATGTTAAAGGGACTTATTTAAGAAAAAGAATGAGATCAAAGCTATGAACATTAAAACAATAATAAATTCACAACTATCAACAATTAAATCTAAAAAACAAACTAAGCAAACCAACAGAACAGAAACAAAATCATAGATATGGAGGTGATTTGGAGGATTACCAGTTGGGAGGGGCAAGGGGGAGAATGCAGAAAAAGGTGCAAGGATTAAAAAGTACAAATAGGTAGGCTCAAAATAGACAGGGGGAGGTTAAGAACAGTAAAGAAAATGGAGAAGCCTAAGAACTTATATGCACGACCCATAGACATGAACTAAGGGGGAATTGCTGGAGGAAATGGGGGTTACCAGGTGGAGGGGGGTAAAGGGGAAAAATTGGGACAACTGTAATAGCATAATCAATAAAATATATTAAAAAATAAAACAGGAGAGAATGATATAAAGAGGGCATGTATACCTGCCATCCAGTTTTAAAATGTAACATTTTTCAGTATTTGCTTCATCTTTTTAATAAAAAGAGAATAAAATGTTTTTAAAAGTTTTTTAAAGTATGAGAATGATTCTTTTTGTCAAAAATAAAAATAAAAAATTATACACAAAAGAGATAGAATATGTAATAAGAAAATTTTAAAAAGAGATAGGAATCATCTACCTTATAAAAACAGAAATTCTAGAGTTGAAACTGCAGTAACTGAAATGAAAAATTCACTACAGGGGATAAACAACAGATCTAAGCTGGTTAAAAAAATAATACTCTGCAAACTTGAAGATAGGTCAATAAAGATTATTCAGTCTAAAGAAGAGAAAAACAAAATAATGAAGAAAAATGAACAGTGCCTCACCGATGTATAAGACATAAGAGCAATAAAGAAAAAATGAGAGAGTACCTCACACATTACCAGTATCAGGAATGAGAGAGGTAACACCACCACAGATCTTCCATCTATTCAAAGAATAATAAAATATGAAATGGATGACTTACTTGAAATATACAAACTACCAAAGCTCACTCAAGCAGAAGTAAAGGTTTTCCTTACAGATTGATGATGTAAGCATGCGTTGTTGAAGCTGGGTGATGAGTGCATGAGGGTTCATTATGCTATTCCCTCTAGTTTTATGTATGTTTTAAAATATCATTAACTAATGTTTTTAAATAAAAAAAATAGACACAGCACATGGTAAAATGAGTATTTCTCAAACCTTTAGCTCACTCTGAATGATGAGATTCTGTGCGCCCTCTCACCTTCTCCCAGCACATTGTATGGCCTTAGGCAAGCGACTTCGCTTCTTTAAATTTGAGTTTCTCAATTTGCCAAATAAAGGAACTGGCCTAAATCATAGGATTCCTTCTAGCTTTTAAGTTCTGTGATTTTGAACTAGCAAATTCTAAGACTTCTTATAAATTTTCCTTCACAGAACTCGCTAGGTTACAGTGTGACTATATTTCTGAGTATGAACATCGGTTGGTGGGTAGGGGTGAGAATCCATGAGTTACTAACAGTTTCTTTATTTCTTGACAATATATAAACTGTTACAGGAGAAACTCAGTCCTTCTTGCCAATGCAGTAAAGAATAACAGATCGGCAAGTCTATTAGCATGCAAGCAAAGTTTATTAGTGCTATGCTCTCAAGGAAGACAATGGGCCTTGCCTGGGGCGGGGGAGGGGGGGCGGTGAAGGGCATGGGCTTGGGTGGCAAAAGCCAGGGTGGCAAGAGTATTAGGTCCTTTGTCTTGAGGACTTATATAGCTGGTGAGGTGGGAGCGAGGGAGTTACATATTGATTGGTGGGTAAAGGCGGTGCCAGCTTCCCCCGGGGACGCGACTACTCAAAACAGGTGTAGGGGCCTATTAGCCCGAATCCTTACCTTGCTCCAGACTGCGTTTGGTCATCTTCTTGTAAAATAGGTACGTGACAGGAGGTAGTTAATTAAAGTGGGGTCAATTACCCAAAGTTACTTATGGGCTCTTTCCATAAGCACTAGGGACCGCCTCCTAAAACAGATGGAGACCAGAGGCAGGCAATGAACCAAAGTTGTTTTATGGGATTTTCCTTTGGGCACTGTGGACTCCCTCCTCTTCCCCTTCTAGACCTTGGGATAAATACACAGTTTCAAAGGCTTTCTTTCCTAGATAGTGGCAACAATACATAGAATTTCAAGGACTCCCCTTCTCCTATGCTCACATAGTGTTTCTAGTGATGTTGGAACAGCTGGCAATATTATCAGGCCAGGCCCAGGACGCTGAGTCAGTGGGTGAGACATGTCTCCCTCCTCTTTACTGCCTATCCTACCTAACGCAAACCAGAACGTAAAAACATAAAGGCCAAATTACTCTTAACTAATTTGTTTATGTTTTCATTTTTTCTCCCTCTCCTTCCCTCACTCCATCCATCCCAGAATAAGCACCATCCTGGAAACTAGGTATTTTAAATGCTGTAATTTCAGGCAAAGTTGGAATAGTCTTATTTACCAAATCATCCATAGAATGATAAGTAAAATTATGTTCTTACATATACTACCAATTTTTAAAAAATAGAATGTAGAATGTGGTATAATAGAATTCATATTAGTTCTGCATTGAATACTGTATTCTCCCTTTTGTGATTCAAAAGAATTCAGAGTCCTTTACAATTATTTAATTACCCAAAATCATAATTACATAGTAGATGCCCTTTTTATAATTCCCCTTTCTCTGGGGCCAACTCTCAGTGAAACATGTTTTAACAACCTGGCCCTTTCCCATCTACTAAAACTGATTTATTCAAGAATAGACCCCTGATACATACCAGTCGATATGTCCTGAACATTTGAAAATATAAAACGGGGTGAGAAAAAAAGTTTTATTGCTCTGAGTAACTACGATGGCTCTGCTCTAGATTAGAAAGAAAAGCATTTATAATCTCTTGCTGCTGAGTCCTGGATCAATCAGTATTGTCATGAGAAAAATCCACACCAGTAATTTCAACAGAGAGAATTTCATACACCGAATTACTAAGCAGGCACTGAAGAAATGGAAAGGTAAAAAGAGAACACAAAGACGTCATGAAAGCAACAAATTTAGGAATTACCTCCTGTAAGACTGGGGAAATAAATAGAAGAGGCTGGATTGTTAGAATTTAACAAACAATTCTATGTCTTTCTGACTTTTCCTGGAATGGCAGAAGAGGGTAGAAGGCTGCTTAAGGAGCGCTGGCACTTGAAGTCAGATGTAGATAAGCAGAATCCAATTTCGAAAGGTCTTAACTCTTAGACTAGAGGCAGAGAGAAGCCAATGATATTTTGGGGGTCAGGAATTTAGGGAGATGGCAAAAGAGATGTAACTTAAAAAACAAATTCCAAATTTAAAAAATGTGATTTCTGAAGTAACCTCTTTTGGTAAATGAAAACTGTAGCAAATGCCAGAACTGCTATCTAGATCAAAGGCTGATATTAACTAAGTAGCTGAGAGTTGTATTTCCTGAGGGCAGTGAAATTCCCAAAGCCCTTGGTGAAATTTAACCCCCACAGGACAGGAACAGTAGTCCCTGTTCCTCCGCCCCACCCCTAATTTGGAAAACAGTCCTTTGAGAGCCCCTACAAGCTAAAATCTCAAGAAGCCAGAGAATAAAATGGAAGCCTTCCTGAGAATTTAGTGTAGAAGAAGAGTAGAAGACTTTGGCCTCAGACAGCTGGGAATTGAATCTAGCAACTGATTGAGTTGCCCTAGGAAAATTTCTTTACCCTTCTGGACTTCAGTTTCATTGTCTACAAAAGAGGCATTACAATAACCATCTCACAGGTTGTTGGGGCAATGCAGCATATTTAGTAGAGTATCTGGCATTCTCTGATGGTAGACCCAAGAGCACTTGCCAGAGAGGGAGCCACTGTTTGGATAATCCCATCATTCAATAACACACCATGACTGCCTGGGGCGGCCCACCCGAGGCAACCTGACCGCTTTCCTGTTTGTTCAGTCATACAATATACATTTACTAAGTCGGCGTACAAAACTCTTAAATACCACAGTGAACACGGGTCATCGTCCTGACGGTAAAAGAAGTAACAGTGCAGCAGAGACCATGAGCAAGTAGCAAGTCTTTAAGGTTTTGGGAAGACAAGGCTGACAGCTGTCAGAGAGGAGGGCAGATGGGAGACTGGATTAAAGAAGGTGAAGGGATTAGTCAAAGAACATATACGCATAACCCATGGACACAGACGACAGTGTGGTGAAGTCCAGAAGGAAGGTGGTTGTGGGATGGGTGGAGGCGCGCAAAATTGGGATGGGGGGAGAATGGGAACATTCATAATAATGTCAACAATTAAAAAAAGATTTCATTTTAGAGCAGCAAAGCCAAAGCTGTTACCTCTCATCAAATGGAAAACAGGGAATCTCTCTGTTAAATGTAATAGGGCATATAAAATGCCTGATACATAGCAAATAACCAATAAATATTTCTCCCCTTCCTAGGGATGTGTCTTAAATTCTCATGAACCTATGACATTCTTTCCCATATCTTTGGTAAACACAAGCTTTGCTTGATGATATCACTCTCTTTCTATTTCACATGAAATAAGACCTCTCTGACAAATGTTTCATGTTAACCAGATTTGTTTCTGTGCACTGATGGGCCTGTCTCCCATCTCCTTGTGCTGGAGAAGGGATTTCCCTAAATGCTTTTCTGATGAAAAGACCAGGAGGTGACTATGCAACTATTTGTAAGGAATGTTGACTTCTGGTTTCCCTGCGAAGACAGCATTTTGACTTCTTTCCAAAACAACCCAATCTGTGGAGAGCATCAAAGGTTAGTGGGTCACTTTGTTGTGCTTAAAGTATTTCTGGCAACCTTGCTGGGAAAAAGAAGACATTTCTCCTCTGAAACTCAAATTATTCGGGAATGGAAGCTTTCAGTTATTGATTACACCATGTCTGTAGGTTGTCTCCGATCTGAGCACACAAAAGGAGAGTAGGAAATGTGTAGTTGTTTGTAATCATTTTTAGCTTTTATGTTTTGATAACTGCACCTTGCTCTAAAATTCCTTCCACATTGAGCTGATTATAATACATTCATTTATTCTTATAAATGGCATTGTTGAACTGTCTCATGATGTTTTAAGGTTGCTCTTCTGCCTTTGACAGTTTTATACATGAATGCAGTTAATTTAACGTCAGCTAGTTCAAAGCACTGTTATACACAAAAGCGCCTTTAAAATGTATTCAGACCTGGCTGGTGTTGCTCAGTGGGTTGGGATCATCCCGCAAACCAAAAGGTTGCCAGTTCAAATCCAGTCGGGGCACATGCCTGGGTTACAGGCGAGGTACGAGTTGAGGGCCTGTGAGAGGGAGCCAATCAATGTTTCTCATGCACATCAGTGTTTCTCTCCCTCTCTACCTCGCTCCCTTCCCCTCTCTCTAAATAAAAATAAATAAAATGTATTCAGACTAGACTTTTGGCTGGCACCACCATCTTCCAGTGATTCATTAAAATGACCAACACAAAGGGAAGGAGAAGAAGCACACACTCTATGTTCTCTCGGGTCTTTTAGAAAACATGGAGTCGCTTCTTTGGCCACTTATGTGCCAACCTACAAGAAAGGTGATATTGTAGACATCAAGGGAGTGGGCACTGTTCAAAAAGGAATGCCCCACAAATGTCCCCAGGGCAACACTGGAGG
>PVJD01014851.1:0-27427 GCA_004026545.1 Mormoops blainvillei
GAAGGAGGGAGGGAGGGGAGGGGAGGGGAGGGGAAGAAGAAAGAAAGAAAAGAGAAAAGAAAGGAAGAAAAAAGAAGGAAAGGAGGGGAGGAAGAAGGAGGGAAGGAGGGAGGAAAGAAAAATGAAGGGAGTACAGTAAGAAGGGAAGAAATACAGCTACTGGGGGTGTGTGGTTAGGGGGTGGAGGGATCGAGCAAACAGGACAAAGGACTCAGGGACACAGACAACAGTGTGGTGATTGCAGGGGGAGGAGGATATAAGGGGGCTAAATGGTAATGGAAAAAAACACACACAAAAAATTTTTTAAAAGCAATGCCCAAACTTACAGCCACACCAGGATAGCCATCGCCTTTGAGTCCTGGAGCACCCACTGGTCCTTGAGGGCCTTGGGTACCCTGGGAAAATTCCAAAATCAGGTGATGTCATAAGACTACACTATTAAACACCTGGCAAAGCTTAAGCACAATACCAACTCAATATGCCAAAGGTGGATTTGGTAAGTACCAAGGAACGGACTGAAAATTTTTAGAAGAAAACCCTACCACAAATGATCTCTTCCTAAGTCTTACCCATTGTGTGCGGTGGGAGTTGTGGGCACATATGTGAACCATTGCCAAGTGCTCTATGGGACACACACTTTATAGGAATTAGAAAATGGCTTGGTTGCTGATATTTTAATTTTTTAAATGACATATTTTTACTGCAACATAAATCAGGGAAAAGTATAAAAATGAGAAAATTTAGTAAGTACTGGTATGATAAAAAGAGTAGAGAAGAATATGCAGGGGGACTCCCCAAAATAGAGTTATCTTCTGGAGGGCAGGTCCCTCATAGTACAGGCTTCCCCCGCTAGAAGAGTGTTCTAGGAACCCATCTGTATAAATGCACCAGCTGGTGTTGTTGTGAGGGGCTGCATTTGGCGTCAGTTATTTATTTTTTTTTTTTTTGAAGACTCAACATGTTTGCCCATTTCATGATGTGTGATTTACAAGTGCACCTGCCCAGTGGTTTTTGACAAAACAGAATGACCCTGGTGCCCCACCTTCCCTATTCACCTACCCTCACCCCTAGTGACATTTCTTTCTTTCTCTGATGAAAAAGTCCCCAAAGGGAAACATTTTGCCAATGTGGAAGAAGCGAAACAAAAAAATGGCAAAAGCACTAAAAGGCATCAAAAACTGTTTTGAGTAGTGGAAAGAAATCTTGATAGGTGTATTGCATCAGATGGACAGTTCTTTGAAGGTAACTGAAGTTTAAACATGTAAGAATAAATACACAATTTTTTATAAATAAATTCCAGTTTTGGGGGGAACCCCATACATAGCAAAATTATTAAGTGCAAGGTAAGATAAATTGTGTGCTACCTATTATTATGTTACGTCTATTGTATTCCTCAATGGGGCCCAAGTGACATGGGGACTACATAATCCCAAATAAAATATTGAAAATAATTTTTTAAAAAGTTATAAGGGGGTAGGACACAGAGTCTGTGGCTTATATCTTGAGGCCTAGGAAAAAGTTATAAATGTTGCTTTATAACAATAACCTTAGGCATCAAAAACTTTTAGTAATAGCTAATGGTCACCCCTATAGAGGATAGAAGAGGGCGCTCATTGCCTTTTGAACAATAGTTTTTCGAGACGTGTAACTCTCTACAAAGGGAAATTAAAGAAATTTTGACTAAAATAAAATGGAGAGAGAGAGAGAGAAAGAAAAATGAGGGAGACTTCTAGAAGATTTATTCAATGTAAGTTTATTGCACTTGTATTTAAAACTTGTAATATTCCTTTTATACCACATTCCACTCTGTTACTATGGTAACTCTTACAACGGTCCTTGTCAATACACATCAATTATTTTGATAAAGAGCTCTTTGTGTTTTTAAATATTTATGGTTTTTACATGAGAAAGAAATTCTACTAAAGAGCAGACCTTTGTTTTCCAAGATTGGAAAGAGTAGTAGGACCCTCATGCTTTTATACACAAGCAAACACTGAAATCAAACGGCCATTATTCCAAAGTCAAAATATTGCTTAAAATCCAACTCCCAAAAATGTTCCCAATTCTACTCTTATGACAGAATGATTGATTGGAGGTGGAAAAACTCTGTATACCTTTAAGCAATAAGAAAGTTAAATTTGTTTTGAAAACCACGAGTGCAACAATGTTTTTCTCCTATTAAATCTAAGAGACTAGTTCTATATGATTAACCTTTTTAAGAATGATCATCTTCAGAACATAGTGGTCACTTATTAAAAACTTAATTTACCGTCTATCAGCAACAAAGATCCAAGATGAGTGCATAAAATTGTATGACAGAGAGCAAAATAAGGTCATCTGGAGAGGCGGGGTTTGGCATATCTCCAACTGCAGGAAACTGGTTCCTTCTCAGAAGCAATTTATTATTGTATTCCAACTATGTTTAAGGTTAAAGCTTTACACATCCATATGGGATATGTCACAAAATAAGATGCCCATTTCTCTCCACTCTTACACAAGGAGCGGGCCAACAGCAAAACACAGCAGTAACTACTGGCGGGGTAAGTTGAAAGAAAATTGGAATAAAAATTCACTTCCAGTTTTTAGTTATAAGTTCCAAGCCTATAACAAATTATCAGCAGCTGTTGTCATTTATACTCTGGCACCCACACTGGGGGGAAAATGTTAAAACATTAATAGTTTACAAACATTTTTTTCCTAGAGAAATTTGTCCTCTCTTCTGCAAAAATTGTACTTAGCTTGTTGCTTCTAATGTTAATAGGAATATCGGGAGATGAGGATAAAGGAAGTGTTCTTTCTCAGATTTTTACTTTGGACTCCTCTCAGCACATTTTAGATGGAATTTTGCCACATGGCCTCTTTGCACTGGATTCAAGAAAAATATGTCTCTCATTCAACATAAATTAGGGCAGAAATCTTAATCTGATGTTTTAAAATGGGCTTTTGGGGGAATCTAGGAGTTCCCTGATACAGAAATACTAAATTAATGTGCTAAAACTTCCATTAGGCATTTAATCCCCCCACAGCTTAAAAACCAATGCATTAGCCCTGGCCAGTATGGCTCAGTTGGTTGGAGTGTCATCCTGTAACCAAAACATTGTGGGTTGGATTCCCAGTCAGGGCACGCGCCATTGCAGGTTTAGTCCCTGGTCTGGGCACAGAGGGAAGGCGGCCAATCAGTTTCTCTCTCTCTCTCCCTCCCTCTCTCTCTAAAAGCCATGAAAAAATGTCCTGGGGTGAGGATTAAAAAAAAATGCATTAGGGAAGAATGACGGAAAGAACATCTTTAGAGGCCAAGAGATTAGAAAGAGGAGTGAAGAGGCAAATAACTTGAAATATCACCAATAATGTTCAATGGTGATCAGCAGAAAACAGGTAGGGCTTATAAACCCTAGCTGCATATTTAATTAAGTTTTACTTCTGTTGTAAGAAATAGTGTAAGTAGAGAGAAATAACTGTAAATCATAAACCTAGGAATACATAGGTCCAAGAAGTTATCAAACAATATGAACATTTTCACCAAAATGTTCTTGGTCAAGGTTATATCTATAGTTTTAGCATTAGGAAATTTGGAATTTTCTCCTTGATTTGTACATATCTTGGGTTCCCATAGAGTCTTATAAGTAACTTGGGTTCCCAAGTGCCTCAGAGTCTGGGGAATAAGATTATCATCTTGTTCTGGTGTGTCCGGGACTTTCTCTGTTTCAGCTTGAACGTCCCAGGAACCTCCTCTGTCCCCAGTAAACAAGAAGATTGTCACTCTAGCAAGGATGACAAATCAATTAAGAACAATGACGGTCAAGATCCTCCTTTGACCTTCAAAAAGAACCCCCACAACTTATATCAGTATATAATAGGTTTTGCACTGTATTTCAAAGATGATTTTAAGTTTTCTTTTTTCAAGTTTGAAAATCACTGATGTTGGTACAGTAGATGAACCCTTTCAACTAGAAGAGACAACCTGATAGAACTGAAAGAGGTTTCAAAGCTATATAACAACATGCTACTAATTTACTAAGTGCTGATTGTGGAACCCTGAAGTCTGTTCTCCACACAAGGATGTGCTTGTTGACATTTACAGCATTAAATATTGCTGCACTGCTGGGTGTTGTGTGAGGGAAATGGTGCTTTTTTTGCCACGGAAAAACAGAAATGACTACTTAAAGCTGTCTTTTCCTATAATTATTTGCATTTTAATTTAACATAACTCTGAAAGATGGATAACAAAGCACAGAAATTTGATTCACTAAGGCTTCCAAATGTGAACTTCTTTTTTGAAAATGTTTTGCAGAAGAGATACATTGGCCATTAATATGCAAATGAAAAAAGCTAGAGGCCATATAATCTCATATCACAGATATTACAAAAAGAACATTTTCAAACAACCGTTTAGTCAGCAAAAATTTAACCATTTATGAAAAATAAATGATCTGTTGGCTTGATTTTCTTTTTTTAAGGGGAATGGTGTATTCTTACATTTGAGTTCATCAACATAGATACTGGAAGTAGAACCATCTCAGTCATCCACTGCTATGCATTAACTCTACTTTCATTCTCTCACATACAGAAAAGAATAAATAAAAGAACATGAATAAAGCATACCTTTGGTCCTCGAATAGCAATGCCAGGTTCTCCTTTAAGTCCAGGCATCCCAGGCCCTCCTCGGTCTCCCTGTACATTTCAAATAATGTTCAGAGTTTCAGACTTTAGGTTGCATGACAAACCACAATGGCAGGGGACAAAAGTTATTGGCCAGTTTGTAAAGGGCGTAATTTATCAGTCTCGGATCTTGAGAGAGTACAGTCTTCTAATGTACTTGAGATGAATTTCAAATCCTAAGTACGTAAAACCTGTCCGTAAAGTCTACAAGCTGGTTAGAGAAAGGCCCCTGAAGTAAGAGGTAGCTATCTAGACTCAAACGTGTAGACTGTAAGAATGTTTGGGAATGGTCTCAAATCTGAGTGAATTTCTTTTCTGTCACACTTTCTGGTTATAGATCTTAGCAAATTCTTCTGAATAAATGCAATAAATTCTTACCTGCACTAAGGTCTAAGATTTGGGGGAGGTAATTCAAGGTGAAATGACAAGTTCAAGATCAGGAGCAAGAAATCTGTTTTCTAATCTTATGTTTGTGGATTGCCTTTAGTTTGCTTAATTGTGATACATCAGGGTTGAACTAGATAATACCTTGGGGTACTTCCAAAACTAAAATTCTAGTCGACTGGTATCATGAATTTTTCCCCCTCTCCATGTATCTAGGAAAAGGAGAAAAGTATTCCCAAGAATGCATACCTTTGGCCCTGGTGGTCCAGGAATTGATGCTCCAGGAAGCCCAAAAGGGCCCATCACCCCTGGCTCACCCTAAAGGCAAAGTAAAATACTCATTACATTTCAAACAAACAAAAAAAACTACATGTAGGAATTACAGTAGGAAAAGCATAGACATGTGTTTCCAGCATTTTAAAATGTTGTGGCCTATCTGTTTCACAGTCCAACAGGAAAACATTTTAACATCTTTGTTAAACCACTACTAAAGTTATTGATGAGTAAGATTTCGATGCTTTAATAAATGCACCCAGTTAATTCCTGAGTATTAGGCAAATTTTATCTCTTGTGCACTCTTTTATTAGCTAATAAAAATTATGCAATTCATGGTGCTTCCCTTTCATCATACGCCAGGAAGCTCAGAGAGAAATGTTTGTTCAATTATAACAGTTATCTTCACCATAAGTTTTTGGGTATACTTGGTAGGTAAAGAATGTTTCTTATAGCTTATAATTTTTCCCTTTGTTCTTTTGTTTTGTGGCCCATGATATGTCAGTCTTCCACTGTAAACTATTTCATATCCCTTTTTAGAAACAGAGAGCTTATGGTAAAAAAATATAAATAAATAAATAAATAAATGTTCAAATAGAAAAATTAAAACATTTCTCAATTTTTATGGGCATCTCAATATTGAGTCTCAATAAAGACTCAATTTGAAATAGCAAGTAGTATTTCTCTCCCACCTAGTTCAAGACCAATTATTCTCAGATTTTAGGGAGTAATCATCAGAGGAATTTGGTAAAATAGAGAGTCCAGGGTTTCAGTCCCAGAGATATTTTTAAATTTTTTTTAATCACAGTTGACATTCAATATCATATTAGTTTCAGGTGTATTAACATAATTTATAAACTGATTGTCCCAATAAGTCTAGTACCTAACTGGCACCATACATCGCTATTACAATATCGTTGACTGTATTCCCCATGCTGTACTTTACATCCCCGTCCCTACTTTTTAACTGCCAATTTGTACTTCTGTAACTCTTCGTGAGTTTCAATCTGCTCCCCAACCCACCTCCCATCTGGTAACCACCAGTTTGTTTTCTGTATCTATGAGTCTGTTTCTGTTTTGTTTATTTCTTTATTTTGTTTTTTAGATTCCACATATAAGTGAAATCATATGGTATTTGTCTTTGTCTGATTTATTTCACTTAACATAATACCTTCTAGGTCCATCCATGTTGTTACAAATGCTAAGATTTCATTCTTTTTTATGGCTGAGTAACATTCCATTATATGTATGTACCACATCTTTTTTGTTTGTTTGTTTTTAAATTAAGCTTTTATTCTCATTTTTTAACTCCTCACCCAAGGATATATCTATTAAGAGAGAGAAGAAGGGAGGGAAGGAGGGAGAGGGGGAGAGAGAGGGAGAGAGACATCGATGTGAGAAACATCAATCGGTCGCCCCCTGTACATGCCCTGTACTGGCGAAAAACTCACAACTCAGGCATATGCTCTGACCAGGAATCGAACCCTCAACTCTCTGGTGCAGGGGATGACGCTCCAACCAACTAAGCCAGCTGGTCAGGGCCTACATCTTTATTCAGTTGTCTATTGATGATCAGTTCCAGGTATTTTAATTCAATAGATGTAGGCTGGGCCAAGGAATATGTGTTTTTGAGGTACCTCTGGTGATTCTGATATAGGTAACATGGTGCACACACCCTACAAGGTGTTTAAATTGACCCATTTGGCATTATTAGAAGAAAATATTAGGGTTACACTATATATTTTATCTCTTTTTTAATTTTCAATCATTTAGACAAACCTAATAACATTAATATGATAGTTTCTGAGTAAAAATTACAATTAAAAACTAAATAGACAAACCTATATTGGAATGTGGCCAATTATTATTATTTTTTTTTACTGTTAGAGATTTGTAATCAAACAGTCTAGGAACTACTGGTGTAGAACAGCTGCAGCAAACTGCTTACCTGTGGGCCAAGCTGCCATCTGGTTCTGTACAGCCAGGAGCTAAAAATGGCTTTCACCTTTTTAAATGATTGTTAGATAAATGCATACATAATATCCTCAATTTTGCCTCTTGGGCTGCAAAGCCTAAAATATTTACTACCTGTACCTTTACCAAAACATTTCCCTCCTGCTGCCTTAAAGAATGAAGTGTTCTTAATATGAGGAGCTGCCCATTTGGTCTCCCGCCCCCTTTGGGAGAATCCCTGGTAACGGCTCCTGCCCTGAACCACTTCACCCGAGGCCCGTGCTCCAGTGAGCCTCCGATATGATGGCCAGGCTGAGCACAGCGGCCTGCTAGGGCCCAGGCCATGCCAATGCATGGATATGCCAGCTCTTAATCCCAAACCTGCAAGTCAATGGCACCTGGCAAACTAGGATTCTGGTAACAAATAGCCGCCCCATTCAGTCCTATGGCAAGGGAATAAAACGCTAACCTGTTAAAATTTTCAGAGACCAGGGTAAGCAAAATTATGCTTCCAGATTTAATCTCCTCTACCTTTTTTTAAAGAAGCCAATTACTGTACTTTTAAAATATAAAGTTATAGACATAGAAGGTATACAGTTTTTTAAACACCCTGTATTAAGGTGTGATTATGCTTTCAATATAGCAGTTCTACATAAAAAAAGATCTTTATTTCAAAATACAGAAAAATATTCACTTTGAATAAGAGTAACTAAGGCATAAGGAGTGATCACTGTCGTTAATAATAATACAACACATCTCTTATAAAGTGGGATTTCTCATCATGTGCTCCTTGAACTACCTGCAGCAGAAGGCACTTATTGAAGAAAATCAGATTCCTGGTTCCCAGATCTCTGGTATCCAAATCTCTGGGCATGGTGCCAGGAAATAGTGATTTGTAACAAGCTCCCTGGAGGATACTGAGGGACACTGGTGTTTAAGAATCACTGGTCTACCGGGGATGCTTTGTTTTGTACCTGCTCTCGTCCTGCCAGGGGCATTTTTTTCGTTATTCTTGAAGAGTCTGGTCTTTCTCTCTTTTTACAATTAGCATCTTCCTAGAGGGCTGAACTCTCTCAGGTTTGCAAATTTCTGCTTCCTGACTCATCCAAATAACCTCAATATCCTCTCCTGCTGAGTCAGGACAGTGCCTAATTGCTTACCTCGCATTTGCCTTCACTTCTTCCTCAGCTCCCTGTCCTGGACAGTTTATCAGGACATGGGCCCCCTACTTTTCATTTCCACATTCCCTCTGAATAACTCCACGTATTGAACTCTGACTATGTGCCAGAAACTGTGCCAAGCATTTTAGTAACTGTTTTACTTTTCCCAACAACACTGTGAAATAGATATTAGTATTACTTTCCTTCTGTGATTGAAACAGCTGGCCCCAGAAAGTTCTGTGGAGGACCTTCTCTAGATGAGAGTCCCCTTCGCCGGCCTTCTGTGGCCCTGCTCTTCATCTGCCTCGCAGCCGGGGACTTTGTAAGTTGTTCAGCAAAACTAGATGATGGAGGAGGTATCTCCTATGGTCCTAGCTTTATTCCAGAGAGGAGTGGCACACAGATTCTCTCGTAGAAGCCTAAATATTCCAATGAGGAGTACATATGTTATGCAGCCTTCTTATTCCTTTCTACTATGGTCTGGATTAATATATTTTCTAAAGACTTTTATCATTTTGGGGTTTTTGTTTTGTATTTGTTCAGAAGAAAATGGGAAATCAAATTTGTGGCAGGAATTTAATATTCTATTAAAACCAGACACAATTACAATGTCCCCAGGGCAAAAATGAGAGTATAAAAACCTTACCTTTGGCCCTTCGGACCCCGGAAATCCCCTCTGTCCTTGATTTCCTTTGCTCCCTTTCTTTCCTTCATCACCCTGACAAAATAATTATAAAAATATAGTTGCTGTATTAACAAACCCTCCTCAATCATATAACAATCATATCAGGGCCACATTCTCAACTGATACCAATTTTAAAGTGATATGCCCTAAGTCCAGCTCAGTTATACATGGTTTGTCAAGGTTTTTGAGCAGACTGGGTGCTTCAGAATCAATATGATTTTAATATTTTTAAAAGTCTAAGTTCAGCGTCTTTCTTTGGGGACTTTTATTTGAATTTACAATTCTTGTGCACCCTTGGCCTCCTAACAGGTGGTTCTCAGACAGTCATAGTACCACCAAAGAGAGTTATCTATTCTTTTCCTTGATGTTTTTCAGCTTTCGTGCTATTTCAGTTTTAAAACATAAAATCTTTTTCAAACCCAGCGCCATTTCTTCCTCAGTGGGGAGTCCAGGTCCTTCCGCCACAGGAGACTGGTAACTCTATTGGTGACTAGATGCGTGAGCACGAACCCGGTGCAGAGCTAGAAACCGCCTACAGGCTGTTCCCCAGCCTAGTTGTGTACGCCAATGCTCCCCCAGGAGAGCTGTTTTCCCTTCACCCAGAAGCCTCTGAGAATTACAAAACTATCCTTAAAGTAGGGCTCAGCTGCAAGGCACCATATCCAAGCATGGGCCCAGCTCAACAAAGGAATAACTCCTTGGGCTTTGTGACTGAGACCACTTAAACATTTATGACATAAATGACTATACCATGGTTTTCAAGCCTGCGCGTGCATCAGAAATCAGGAGGGCTTGTTAGTCCATAGAGTGCTGGGCCCCTCATCCAGAGTTTCTGATTTAGTAGGACTGCACTGGGACACAAGAATTCACCTATGTGACTTATTCCCAGGTGATGTCGATGCCGCTGGTCCAGGGACCACACCCCGAGAACCACTGGACTATATGCCAAGGAATTTAGCAATGCAGAAACACCTCTGAGAAGAAGAGGTGACCTCCTGTAGGATCTAGACAGATGTAATTAAATCCCCAGGGTCCCTACTACAGAGAGCAGTGACACAGGTGACAAAGTAGCAGCTGAATGTCTAAATATTATTTATTGTATCATAATTTCCCAATAGAGACAAAATCTAACCAAAACTATTTATTTTCTTCCGCTCACTAGCAAATTTAATTTATTGACCTAAATCACCCCAGAAGACAACAGCAGGAGCCCAGCTAAATAATAAAGTGCCAGCACTGAACCACAGGGGGACACTGGGCTATGTAACATATTCCTACCCCTCTTCTCCTATAATATCCTTCCAAAGCCACAAATCACCTCAGAGCCACAAATCCAGTGGCCTCTCTTTTTAATGCACATTGTCCTTGCTCCAGTGGTGGCATGTGACACCTTCTGAAATGCTTTCTCCTTGGTTTCCCTGACATGGTAACTACTGTGCTTACCTTTGTCCTGTCTTGAATGTTCTTTCTCTAGCAACTATGCAGCGTGAAATTCAAACCTCAGCTCTGTTTCTCGGACATATCATTCATTCTTACAGCTTCAGTTATTAGCTCAAGGCTCTAGCTTCACAAAGCATATTCTAGAATACATCAGTCCTTCTGAATGTTACCAGGCAAGCATTTCTATTAAGTAATTTTGCATGATGTTAAAAAGATATTCTCTGTCTATATTCCTTGTACCCTACCCCCTCCAACGATCTCATAATCTGGTGAGTCAATAAATAAAATTGTTTGAAATTCTACAAATATATTTAAATTTCAAAACCTCACATTTAAGGTTAAGGACTCAATTTCAGCCAATATTTTTCAAGAACATAGATGTCTTAAGCTGTCAATTACTATTTTAAAACAATTGTATAGAGATTTTATTTTTGCTTTCCTCATATAGACTTTTTCA
The DNA here is from genome assembly GCA_004026545.1 of Mormoops blainvillei. Taxonomy (NCBI): domain Eukaryota; kingdom Metazoa; phylum Chordata; class Mammalia; order Chiroptera; family Mormoopidae; genus Mormoops; species Mormoops blainvillei. The sequence goes on from PVJD01014851.1 coordinate 11,012, forward strand.
GAATCTTTATAGCACATTGACGACTGTACATAAAAAATATAGGAACATCTGGCCCCTTAAGTCTGTGGGTTGTGTCACTAATGGTCTCACTGAGGAATTTGGATATCCTCATCTTGCCATATAAAGATGGTACTCACTAGTATTTCTACAATGTATAAAATAAATTTATTCTAAGTTGTGAAAGTAAAATTGCCACGTAATAAGGTGATATTTCTTATTACTGTGTGAAATTCCATAAATATTTAAAGAAAATTTACAGACTTTCAAGTCTCAAGGATGTTATCTCAAGGCTTCTTTTCCATTCCTATGTGTTTTTTAAATGTCAGTCTGGCTATTAAGAAAAACATGTGTTGAACTCTTCATATAAGCTGGGCGTTATAATAGATGTTAGGAAATAAAAATGAATAATAACATACTTGTTTTCTTCCTTAGCTCACAGGCTAGTATCCATAACTGTAAGCCAGAAGACTTCTGGCTTAAGTATTTGACATAGCAAGAATAACAATCAAATTTCTCCCAAGCTGGCTCCTTAGCACCGGGACCCGAACACAGGCAGTCTGCTTTCCCCAGCACTATCAATTCCATACCTTGGGGCCGGGCTGTCCTTTTCCAGGTGGTCCTTCTGGGCCCCTCGCTCCTGGAAGCCCTGCTTCCCCCTAGAGAAAATGACACCGATGGCTTAGCTGACCCTCCATAGGTAGTATAGAGGGTCTGGCAGAAGTAACGCCTGCTTGAGTGTGACTGGTAGGGTAATAATATGGGTGTAATAATTTATAGTTTCAATTTGAACTTTTCACCTAAAATGACATGTGGTATGCTTGAGTATGATATTGTTATGTTACAGAATTATGTGCTTATGATTTTGTCATAAAAGAGTCTGTAGCAAAAGAGGGGCATTGTTTCTGCTGCACCCTGTATATCAGCCACCTTGTTTTTTCTCGCAACCAGTAGATTCTTTGCTGAGACCCTCCAAAACAGACCAGACCTTAAGTCTACTCTCAAAATTAGTTTGGAAGTTTATCAACTTGAATAAATTAATATCAAACTCTAGTTTAGCACAGAGCAGCTAAAATATGAAAAAGTCCAAGTTCTCAGCCAATTTCCAAAGCAATAAGCTCGCTTTCTTTTGGCTTGCCATTTACTTTCAGCGGTTTGTTTTTTTAAAAAAACAAGACCTTTGGCCTTTCCATCTGCTGTTTTTTACTGCTGGTATTGAAAAATGAGTATTTCACTTGTCCACTTAAAATACTTCAGGAAATCTTTATAATGGTTTTACTCCCTGAATGCATTTACAGGCATTTCTTTTAGAGGGGGAAAAAGGGCATTTTTCTCTAAGTTTAAATTGAAGGGCTTTCTAGGTATCCCAAAAAGACTGAGTCACTAGAGAATGTCATGGCCAAACACCAGAGAGAAGGCAGAGGCGTGACACACTGCTCATCCTTTGAATTGGTGCTCTCTTCCTCTCTGATGTAAGTGAACAAGGAAATTTAGATTTGTTGTATTTTTCTCTTAAAAGACTAAGTTTGCCTTGGATGGTTTAGTTTGAGGTCCAAGCTACCTGCAGGACCAAGGTATCAGTGTGGTCCAATGGTTTTTACTCCAGTAATATGAAAAACCTAGTTACCTTCTTCCCTGCAGCTCCATCTTCTCCTGGTACTCCTGGCTGTCCTGGGAGCCCTATTGAGCCTGGCGCCCCCTGGTGGATGAGAGAAGATTTTATTTCCAGTAGTTTATGTTTATCATGCAGCCCCATTTTGAGGTACTTGTAATTAGATATATCTCAATAGTGTTGAAGAAAAGCCTTTGAGCTCAGAAATCTAAATAGTAATTAAACTATTTGACCTTGGCCAAGTTACTTAACTTCTCCGGGTCTCAGTTTTGGATTATGTTGTTTATTATCGGTTGAATTAACCCCAAAAATATATGTTAAAGTCCTAACCCTTGGTACTTGTGAATGTGACCTTTTTTTGGAAATAGGGTCTTTGCAGATGTAATCAAGTTAAGATGAGATCATTAGAGTAGGCCCTAGTCCAATACGACCAATGTTCTTTTAAAAGGCGGGAAACACGGTGTGACGACAGACACACAGGGAGCGTACCATGTGACAACAGCAGCGAAGATTAGAGCGATGTAGCTGCAAGCCACGGAATGCAGGGACTGGCCACATGAGATGCTAAGAAGAGGCCAAGAAGTATTCTTCCCGACAGGTTTTGGAAGAAGCATGGCCCTGAACATACACTGATTTTCTATTTCTAGCCTCCAGAACTGTGAGACAATGAATTCCTACTGTAGTAAGCACAGTCTATGGTACTTTGATACAGCAATCCTGAGAAACTAATATAAAAGTGACATGAAAAAATTTGGGACCTAGCATCACTTTCAGCTCTAATATTCAATTTTACTTGCTTTCAAGTTAATTTATAATTAAGAATAAGTTCTTTAATATACTCAGAGGAAACACATGCTACCTTCGGACAGTATAAAAGTGCCCTTACTGCATTTATTACAAGCAAAATATATTAAAAATAATTGAAAGTCATTTCAACTAACCCAAATTCAAAAAGCTACTGAAAAACAGCACAGTGAACCTAAAAATAAGTAAAAGGAGATAATAAAGATGAGAACAGAAAAATATAAACTTGAAAACAAAAAGTAAGAAGAGTAACAAAGTTAAACTGTAATACTTAAAAAAACTAAAATAAACCTCTAGCAGAAATTATTAATATTTTAAAAGAAAAGGAACAAATAAATAATATTAATTAAAGAGATATAAATATATACATCATAAAATTTTTTAATCATAGAAAATTTCTATGACAATTTCAAAAACATGTTGGAAAACATAAATAGATAATCTTCAGCAGAAATACAAATTACATAAATAACATAAGAAAGAATGGACAAGCTTTATAAACTAATAGCTGAGCATATTAATATTAAGTATATTGAATCAGTGACTCAAGGGATCTCACTTCCTCTCCTTTCAGGATCACAGACTTAGTTGATTTTAGAGTCAACTCTTACCAAATTATTAAACCTTTGAAGAACAGATATTTCCCATCTTACACAAATAGTTCTGAAAAATAAAAAAGAGGAAGTCTACACAACTTATTTTATGAGGCTAACATCATCTTGATTTAAACAAACACACACACACACAATAACAAGACAAGAAAACTGAATTATAGACCAGTCTACCTGTGAAAATAGACACAACTTAAGGTTCCAGTCAGAATGGAGGAATAGGAACTAGGTTTAATTTCTTGCCTGATACAACTAAAACACTGGGCAAAATACATGAAACAGGGTCTCTCAAGACATTAGACACCAAATAATGAAGGAAAATAATCCCTAAGAGATGAGAAACAAATTAGGTGAAAGCTACAAAGTCCCCAGTTTACTGCTTGAATAGTTTCCCGGCCATGGTGCAGGGAGCAGCTACCCAGGGAAAGCTCAGAAGTTTACGGAGACAAAGTAGCCAGGTGTGAAAAATTCGCAGAGCAGACTACCAAAAAAGAAGGAGTCACATGGAGACGACTACGATTGGCTGAGCTTCCCCCTTGAGTATTCAGATGAATACTGTACATACCGTACACTGCGAAGAAACTACCCAAGACCAGAAAAAACAATCAACTTAAAGGATTTGCAAGGACCCTCGGCTAAATGCTGCTCTTTTCCTACTTCATAAAACTTAAAAGCAAGACCGCAAACCTCAAACTATTTTCAAGTAACTTAAAAAGCACCCAGGAACAAAGCTAAAATATTTATAGGAATGAAAAAGCATCCAGCACCTGCGCCCGCAAGAAAAGGATAAAATTCACAATGGTCGGCATCCAACCAAAAATTATCAGGCATTCAAAAAAGCTGGAAAATGCAGCCCTTTGTGTTGAGAAAAATCAATCATTGGAAACTGATTCAGAAAATGACAGGTGACACAATTAGCAGATAAAAACATTAAAACATTTATTATGACTGTATTCCATATGGGTCATGGAATATTTGGGTGTTCTTTATATTATTCTATACAGTAGTATGTCTGAAATATTTTATTTTTTAAGGTAAGAGGTAATTAAGGTTGCCCATCTAGTTAGTGTTCATCTAGTCAAAACTGGGACTTGAACTTAGGTAGTCTTACTGCTGAGCCTTTCTACTCTGTGTCGCCTCTCCAAAATTGGCATCTATAAGACATTATACATGCCTATGCATAAGTAGATACACTCCATATATGTACAGACATATGTCATATTTAGCACTTAGCACATGGTATGGCACATCAAAAGCACTCAACAAATGGCAGCAATTATCACTACATTAGTACACTTTTTATCCCCTGTAATTATATGTTTATATACATGGAACGTGCATGTTCTTCTTAGGCCTACATCTTAAATTTCTGCCAATGAGCACATATGTTTAAGAATGATGACAATGGCAGATAATAATGGTGAGGTTTAATACTCAGCGTGGCTCACCAGATCCTCCATGCTTTCAGGATGAATTATAGAAATTGTCAAAGGTGAAGTGAGGATTCACTCATTTATTTAACAGCATTTACTAAGTGCCTATCATGCCCCCCAAACTGGGGATTCGATAATTAAGAAGAAAAAGAAGGAAGCCAGGTTCCTGCCCCAATGGGGCAGCATTATCCAATAGAAATATAAAGCAAGCCATAATGTAATTATAATTTTTCTATAGCAGCCACAATTATACTGTTAAAAGAAATAGGCAAAAATAATTCTATACCTATATCTGAAATATTATCATTTCAATATTTAATCAATGTACAAATGTATTAATGACATGTACCAAGCATTGTACTCTAGTGTGTATATTACTACACTTGGACAACATTCCAGTCCATGCCAACCACACTTTAAGCACTCAGTAACCACACATGGCTAGTAGCTGTGATATTGGAGAGCACGTTTCTAGGTGGTATAGTAAGATAAAAAGTACTGTTGACCCTTGAACAGTGTGAGTTTGAACTGCATGCAGATTTTTTTCAATAAACATACAGTCAATGTTCTGCATCACTGGGTTTTGCATCCATGGATTCAACCAACCGTGGGTCAAAACTATTCTGTGGTTGGGACTCCGCAGGGGTGGACAGCCAACTAGATGCATTCTTCTATACCGTTTTATGTGAGGGACTTGAGCCTCCAAAGATTTGGTGTCTATGGGGGTCCTGGAACCAATCCCCCCATAGATACCAAGGGATGACTTATTTTGGTGGGGGACTCAAAAGTTATTGCAAGGAGTCAGCACTCCTAAGCCCCACCTTGTTCAAGGATCAAGGGTAATTCAAAACACATGCAAATTTAATACGAGTTAAGATAAGTGGTAAAAGCAAGGAAAACACAGCATGCTGAGAAGTAAAATTACTGGGTAACAGATGTAGGCTGGACTTACTTTAGATTTAGGGAGCGGATTGCTTAGGGAACCAGAAAACAAAGGAAGGGAAGTAAACTTTACTGAAGTCCTAACTACTAGAGGCTTTGTTTTATAATATGTCAGGCGATAATGTTCTTTAAAAAATCACTCTACGCAAAAAGAGAGCCTCTGATGCTAATAAATACGTGAATAAAAAACAAATAACAGTCATTGAAATAAACCAGTTTTGGTTTTTCTTCAATGATAAGAGTTATACTGAGCATCAGATCCTTTTCTGAATAAATGCTTTGGTAAAGTAACAGATGACAAGGCATGATCTGTATTTCATTTGTATGTAAATGAACCTTTATGTAATATTACATAAATTATCTAAATGCTTCTGAGCTGCATAATCAACTCACCTTTGGACCTTGTACTCCGATCCCCACTGGTCCTCTAGGGCCTGTAGGTCCTATCTGGCCTACTTCTCCCTAATACGGAAAGAGCATTTGAAGGGTATTTGACTCGGTGAGCAAAATAAAAATAATATATTTCTGTCTTTGGTCTCCCAAGAGCTGTCTCATATCAACAAAACAAGAGAAAACTGAGCTTCATGTGCTCAATTTATATTTCCCCCACCATGTTTGGGATGTGGAAGTGTGTGATGGTCCAGCTCAAAATACAGGCTCTGTAACACACTCAGATTGGTTTTAAGGACCCCCGCCCACCCCTGACACACGAGAAGCCAAGATGACTGATGATCACGGGCGGCATCATGACCACAGACAACAGCCTGAGCATTCGATGGTGTGCCCCAAACCAGAAAACCCCAGGACAGTGACAGTCTTCCATTGAGCTCCTTCTCACATGGGCATCACAAAGGCGTGTGCTCGATGGTGAGCCTCTCAGAGAAATATTTTATTTATTTATCAACAATTGGTGATTCTGGGAAGGCGCGTTAAGAACAGCTAATGGGAGAATAGATGCCATACCTCTTCCACAGGGCAAAGCAATAGTTCTAATTTATGAGATAATTCGATTCCTAAGTTATAGAAAATGTTTATTTGTTGGGTCATTTCTGACTCCATATCTTTAACTAAATGTTTTAAAGGTTGGGCCTGCTGGTGAGAAAGAAAATGGGTCAGCCCAGAGAGGCATAAAACCATGTGTAGTCTCTGCTGATATTGATGCTTCAGTTGCTAGAACAGGCAGGGTCTCTTAAGTAAGAGTAATACAGAAAACAGTAAAAAGATTGTGTAAATAAAGGCTTCTAAGTGCATAAAGAATATGCATTACATTTTCAAAACCATTAAGAATACCAGTAATATTTTACATTAAGTAGATATCTCTGATCTTTAAGTCCATTTCATCTGCTGCCTTCCAAATGCCTAGCCACTGCCCAGAAAACAGCAATTAGATGACAGACATGTTAAACTCCTCTCCCATTGAGAACGTTACCTTGGAACCAGGTAATCCCTGTCCTGGGGGTCCTTGTGGACCAGGGGGACCAGTAGGACCTTGGATTCCCTTTAAAATAAAATAACATGAATAGTGTTAGTGATATTAAGAAGAAATATGAATGAGCACTTTCAAATCTTCCAAAGTGATTATGATATATCAAATCCCCTAAAGTGATAATGAATTACTAATACTAATTATTACTAATACTCAGTATTAGTTGGATGGGATGGCAGAGGCTGCTAGTTGAATCATAAAACACATCCCCCCCTCCTCCTGTGGTAAGAGAAATTTCAGCAGGCCCACAAGATTGCCTAGAATAAAGACCACATGTCCCAGCTCCTGTGGCAGCCAGGTGGTGCCACATGACTGGGTTCTGGTCACTGGAATATGAACGGAATTGAGGTGTGTAATTTCCGGTCCATGCTAAAGGTAGAGGTACATCTCCTGCTCCCTTCCACCCACTCTCCCGTGGATGAAGGGAAGACACGCTGTTGTTCCTGGATCGTGTGGAAGAAGAAGCACATGGTAGACAAACAATGATGAAGACTGAACCCCTGATGAACAAAACCGCCGCAGCAGCGTGGAGTTCTGAATAAGAAAAGTAACATTTCACCATGTTGACGCATTTCACGTCTCACTCACACACACGCAAACCTATATCCTGGCTGTACCGAGACGTTAAAATGCAGGTTTGACCTAGGCTGTTAGAAGAGAGAGGCAACGGACTCCAAACTGATAGATGTTCAGACATTTGCCTCTCACTCACACTGTGGGTATAAAAAGGAAAAGGAAACAGCATTTATAAAGTTCCTCTTTGGAGAAAGGGGTCATGAAAACCATTCTTTGGAGAAAATTAGAGGGGTTTAAGTTGCTTCGCTCTTTACCCCATTCTCCAAAGGGAACTTCAATGAAGCTACTTGAAGAACTTAATTGTTTTTAAACAGTTATAAAATTTTATTTTTTTAAGAACTCTTTTTAAATTGAATTTGTTGTTAATAAAATGATATAGGTCTCAGGCGTACAATTCTATAACACCTCACCTGTGTATTGCATTGCGTGTTCTCCACCCCAGTCAGTTCTCCTTCCATCATCCTTTTTCCCCCTTTTATCCTTTTCTACCTGCCCCGGCCTCCACTGTCCCTCTGGCAATAACCATATTGTTGCCTGTGTTTATGAGTTTGTTTTGTTTTGTTTTGTTTTGCTTAATCCCTTCACCGGTTTCACCCACAGGGGCCAGTGTCTGACTCGTGCCTGAGAAAGCTAAGGCGGACCGTGGTGCCCAAGAGAGGCCTGGGGCGGGATCAGCCCGAGCATCAGGGTTGGTGCAAAGGCCATGCGAGTCTTCCTTGTGGACAGGATGCGCTCTAGGCATGAGACAGGGTGGGTATGGAGCTGTCCCAAAGCCTGTCCAAGGGGGCCTGGAGGAGCAACAGAACCGCAACAAAAAGAGCTGGTACAGAGTAAATCCCCAGAAAAGCAGAGCTGGTGGGGAGAAATACCCAGAGGAAGGGAGTCCTTCATCCATATCCGAAGAGGGGCAAACACAGTGGCCAGTGCAGGACACCACAAGAAAGAATGTTGGCAACAAAAAACCTCGGCACCCTTCCTGTCCTCCCAACCTTGGCTCAGCCTGGGGCGGATGGGAAGCACGTTTCTTCCCAAGGAGCCCAGGTTCTCTCTGCAGCTCATATCAGATGAACAAAGACAGAAGGGAAGTTTATACAGTGACTAGATAGTTTTTATTGTACAATTAAAACTGTAATTGGCAGCTTAGAGTGATCCTATAACTTTCTATTAACTAAAAACAGTAAGAAAAGTCTATAGCCTGGTGATAAGTTCTTTCTGTGGTAGGACAAAGAAGAAACGTCTCCCAATTAAAAAAAAAATTTTAAGGGATACAAACCCTAAGATTTTGTTTTGCTTAGGCCCTACAAGCCATGACTATGCATCTAATGGTTACAGAAATACGATTATTACAAAAGTTAGGTCCTTTCTCTAGCTAGATGACACAACTGCTGTTCATTTTAAAATTGCAAATAGTGTTCCCCTTTCTCTGGTTTATAGAGATGAAGCAATCTAAACAATTTAAGAAAGCCAAGTTTTAAAATCTTGAAGCTTTATAAGAAGGAATTCTCCCTAACTCTTACGGTAGTCCCCAAGTAGCGTGCAATGGGACAAGGAACCAAAAGTTTCAAAGGGATGTGCCTGTATGTGCCTGTACATGTAGGTTATTTTTATTTTTCTTTAATTTATAAAAGATTTGAGGTTGTCACCCTGGCTGTTGGAGCATCGTCCCCTACACCAAAAGTTGTGGGTTTAATTCCTGGTCAAGGGCATGCACCTGGGTTGTGAGTTTGATCCCTGGGAGGGGCACATACGAAACAGAACATATTGACGTTTCTCTCACATTGGTCACTCTCTCTGTGCCTCTCTCCTCTTCCTCAGTCTCTCTCTCAAATCAATAAACTTATCCTCGTGTGAAGATAAAAAAAAAAAGATTTGAGGTTGTCAAGTTTTTAAACATTTAACGAAGACTGCAGGCCACTCAAGGGATATTATATGCTTGTTGCTGAAAATGGAAATGGAAGTTTTCTCATAAACAGATGAATGGGAAAATTCATTTCTGCAAGAGAAACAGGAAGATCTAATAATATCATGAATTCAATGGATAAACATGTTAAATTAAAGATAAGAAGAAAAATGAATAGCTGCATGGATTAAGGTTAAGTTTAAGTAGATTTTAGATCCTTTGACTTACAAAGATCAATAAATTTTTTTCTTTTCAAACTAGCACGTTCCATTGAATCTCCCATCCATTAGGGCTCAGCTCCACATGGACACATCCAGCTTAAAATTGTTTTTCTCTTGGAGAAGGACAGGAGGGGATGAGAAAACAAAGGAAGTCAAGGAGGTTTGAGGGCGGTTTATAAGCTAAAGGAAAACAACCTCCAGGGAGAGCCCGCTTTAAAGGCAACGGGGAGCTGCAGGGGGGAGGTCCAGAATTCACAGTCCATCTGGAAAGACGTGGCTGTCTTTGAACCTCATTTTCAGCCTTATAGTGGTGGCCCAGCACCACGTACACCGCAAGACCCAGGATGTGACAGTACTGTCCAGCCGCTTCTGGGATCAGAAAGTAAGCAAATAAACTACAAAGCTTGAGAATGCCTGGTCATGTAGTCAACCCATATGTAGTCAAAATATCCAGCTCTTAATTATCACCTAAGTATTTACTTACAGATTTATTTTGGCTTCTCTTGTACCTTAATCCTTCTAATCTATTACACTAGGCCCTCTACCAAGGAAAAGGAAAAAGAAGTAACTCCAACTTAGCTGTTGCTTGGATTAACAACAATAAAAATATACTAGTTAATTAGAAGTTGGTTAGAAATAAACTCAGAGTTAATGGCAACAAAAAGCCAAATGAAGAATTACTTCATTTTTTCTTTAATCCTTTTCTTCTCCCACTATCCTAGATAAAGGAAGCACTCTACATTCTCTAAGCAACAGAGAAATTCAAACCTTAATCATAAATTTTAAATGGATTTGTCATTTTCTATGCAGGAGCGTGTTGGGCATAAATTTGGATTTACTGGTCACTTGATTACATGAGATACTGTAGGTAAAAACAGCTGTAGAGAGTACTGTTACATTGCCTTCATATTACTTAGACCTAACAAGATTACCCAGCTTTCCAATAGCTCTGGTCAGGTTTTGGAAGCAATTTCAGTCATGAATGCAGAGACAAGCTCAGAGAGTTTTCTGACCAAAAGGGGCCAAATGTCATTTATAAGCTCTGTTTGTGGCTTGTGCCTGTTCAGGACTGGTGTTTCTTAAAATTAAGTAGTTACTTCTGACTCTGGACCTTGTTTTAAATTTAATACTTTTTTAGGTTGGTACATGGACAGGGGGTAGGAAGTACTGCCCTACTGCATTGGAAAGAGTGGGATTTAATCACTCTCTAAGCTGCAAGGGGGTAAAATAAATACACAAACCAAAAGGTAAATAAACTATTGCCCCCAAGGGGTGCTAAAAATATAAAATATTATACCAAACCTCTTATCCTATTAATTAGGCTTTAATGTTAAAAGTTATAGCACCAAGCCCTGGCCAGTGTGGCTCAGTTAGTTGGAGCATCATCCTGTCAACAGAGAGGTCACAAGTTTGATTCCAGGTAAGATCACATGCCTGGGTCATGGGTTCAGGTCTCCTGTCAGGACCTGTAGGTAGGAAAGGCAACCAATCGATGTTCCTCTCATGTCAATGTTTCTCTTCTTCCCTCTCTCCCTTCCTTCCCCTCTCTCCAAAATCAATAAAGCATGTCCTCAGGTGAGCATATAAAAAAAAGTTACAGCACTGAGAAACACATAATTAATTTTTTCTTGGAAGTTCTAAAAATTAAGATCTCATGAAACCATCTTATCCTTCCCTATATTCACTTTGGATGTGAATTCCATTGCAATTTGACTATCAAATATACTCACTGACGTTTGCAAGACTGGCCTTCATTGAACGTCAGGATTGGGCCAGTTATTCTATGTCTTAGGGAAAGCAAAAAGCATCGATTACCTGTTCCCCTTGACTGCCGATTCCAGGGATGCCCATTGGTCCCTGGGGTCCCACAGGTCCCAAATCACCCTGTATAGAAAATAAGTCAAACATATAATGATAAAATGAAACTTTATTCTTTCATACTTTGCTAATCTGGAATTATGCTAGATTAAAATTTACCTTTACATCATATACAAGTTCAACAAGGAAACTTAGCAAGCTCCATTCCTTTTAAACAGTTTAGTTCAAATTTGCCAAACTAGTTAATGCTGTTTTTTACTGCATTAGTCTAAATGGGTAAGAATTTGCAGCAGTGTATATTTATCAGTCATTTCTCTCACAAGAACCAAAATTTCCTGAGTGGTTATTATAATGACACGAACACTTTCTGCTAAGATCATAACAGAAATATTTAAAAGTATAAAATTCATAGGGTTCAAAGAAGTTAGGATTTGAGAAAGAAATTGAAGAAAAATGTCTTTAAATTATCTAAATACCTTTCCCCTCCAAATCTTATTAAAAATACATTTTGAAAATTAAGAAATTATCTAAATTAAATACAACACAATTAAAGAATCTTACCTCTCCCTTCTGTGAAATAAATTTGGGAAACAAAATGAATGTTATCACTAAGAACAGTATCATCCATCCATTCTTTGTATCTTTCATCAAATATTTTATGTTTGAGGGCATAATAAGGTCTCTTTCGTAACGAATGCCTGCTGCTTCGGCAGCGTGAAAGCAGCCACAGGCCATATGTAAATGACAGGCATACCTGTGTCCTAATAAGACAGGCAGACAGCCCTGTAGAGCGCCAATGCCCAGGCCAAACAAATATATTTTTATGAACAGAAGTATATCAATAGATTATACTTTATGTAATATTAAAAAGTATGTAGAACCTGTCACTAAAACATGCCCTGGAATATGCTTCTTAGTGTTTCATTTTGTATCAGTCCCCCGTCTAAGTAAATAGCATGGAAGGAAAATGTAATGGAGTTAAGTCCTAATTCAGACCCGGATTCTTCTGATTCCTAACTTGATTGCTTATCCTGTGGCAGGCACTGTGCTAAATGCTTTTCATGCTTTATCTCATTGAATCCCCATGAAAACCTTCTGAAGGTAGGCATTCCTGCTTTCCAGATGAGGTTAAGTAACACCCTGTTATACAACGGGTTAGATGGCAGGGGAAAGATTCCAGTCCACCCTCTCTGACACCGGGACCCAACTCATAACCACTGTGCCGCAAATATTCACTATACCCACGCGGGAGATCTTTTGTGCATTGTTATTTACATTTAAATGTCTATATCAAAGCTGCTTCCCTTTTTGTACCAATTATAGGTATTTGAGAGCCCTTAACATAGAGGTATTTATCTTACCACTTGAAGTATAGACAGCAAAGTCTCTGAATCTAATGTATAAAAGAATAGAAAAAGAAGAAAGGAGGAAGGGAAAAGGAAGTCAGTATTGATTTGATAAGGGAATAGCAGATGAAGTCTTTGCAATTATTCTGTGTTGGTGTTCTAATATTTTGACGTGTTTTCTTTGCATGAGATCTAGGTGTAAAAATAAAAATGCAATGTCAACAATTCCTTAAAAAGCCAATTTAATGAACACATAAAAAAAAAAAAGATTCAGTTGTACTCAATTTTCATTGCTCCAGAGGAAGAAAGAGCATCTTACATATTTTTAGAGTATTTTGGAGCTGAAGTTACAACTAAGAATTATAATACACCTAAAATTTATATAACTATTTACCACTATCTCTGCTGTTGAAATACAGATTCCCAGAAGAGACAGCTACCGGTAAATAAAAGAAGTAAGTAATTCAAGATTGAAACACAACACCTAAGATAATCTTGAATATCAATCGTTATTCTAATATAATATATAATGTAATGATATACTTAGAGGTTGACATATAAATGACTCCACACTGATATGAGGTCTCTGGGTTTTGTACATTTTTTTTATTGATTATACTATTACAGTTGTCCCATTTTTTTCTCTCCCTTCTTCCCCTCCACCCTGCACCCCCCTTCCACCAGCATCCCCCCTACCCAAGCTCATGTCCATGGATCGTACATACAAATTCTTTGGCTTCTCCCTTTCCTATACTATTCTTAACCTCCCCCTGTGTATTTCATACCTACCATTTACGCTTCTTATTCCCTGTATCTTTTCCCCCATTCTCACCCTTCCCTCTCCCTGCCGATCACCCTCCATGTGACCTCCATTTCTGTGATTCTGTTCCTGTTCTACTTGTTTGCTTAGTTTGCTTGTGTTTTTGTTTTTTTAGGTTCAGTTGTTGACAGTTGTGAGTTTGTTGTCATTTTACTATTCATAGCTTTGATCATCTTCTTTTTCTTAGATTAGATCCTTTAACATTTCATTTAGTAAGGGCTTGGTGATGATGAACTCCTTAAACTTTACTTTATCTGGGAAGCACTTTATCTGCCCTTCCATTCTAAATAACAGTTTTGCCAGATAGAGTATTCTTGGACATAGGCCTTTGCCTTTGATGACTTCGAATATTTCTTTCCAGCCCCTTCTTGTCTGTAAGGTTTCTTTTGATAAATCAGCTGATAGTCTTATGGGAACTCCTTTGTAGGTAACTGTCTCCTTTTCTCTTGCTGCTTTTAAGATTCTCTCCTTATCTTTAATCTTGGGTAATGTAATTATGATGTGCCTTGGTGTGTGCTTCCTTGGGTCCAGCTTCCTTTGGGACTCTCTGAGTTTCCTGGACTTCCTAGAAGTCTATTCCCTTTGCCAGATTGGGGAAGTTTTCCTTCATTATTTTTCCAAATAAGTTTTCAATGTCTTGCTCTTCCTCTTCTCCTTATGGCACCCCTATGATTTGGGTGTTGGAGCATTTAAAATTGTCCCAGAGGCTCCTCAGCCTCTCCTCATCATTTTGAATTCTTGTTTCTTCATTCTGTTCTGGTTGAATGTTTATTTCTTCTTTCTGCTCCAAATCATTGATTTGAGTCCTGGTTTCCTTTCCTCCACTGTTGGTTCCCTGTATATTTTTCTTTCTTTCACTTTGCATGACCTTCACTTTTTCCTCCATTTTGCGAACATACTCAACCATTTCTGTGAACATCCAGATTACCAGTGTTTTGAACTCTGTACCTCTTAGGCTGGCTGTCTCTTCATCACTTAGTTCTATTTTTGGAGCTTTGATCTCTTCTTTCATTTGGGCCACATTTTTTTGTCTCGGTGCTCCTGTTATGTTGTGAGGAGCAGAGCCTTAGGTATTCACCAGGGCAGGGCAACCCATGTCACTGCGCTGTATGTCAGGGAGGGGCCTGAGAGGGAACAATGCCGCTTGCTTGGCTCTCTGCTGGCGTTACTCACTTACCCGCCTACCCATAAGCAAATTGGTCCCTCCTGGTGCTGATTCCCAGGTGGGTGGGTTTGTGTACATTCTAGGACCCTGTGGGTCTGTCAAATGAACTCTCCTGTGAGACTGGCAGTTTCTCCTGCTGGTGCAAACCCCACAGGTTTTTACCAGTAGAGGTTCTGAGGCTTTCTTTTCCTGCGTTGGAACCCTGGGTTGCACAGTCTCTCTCACTCCCCAGTTGTTCCTCTGGGTTTATCTGCAGGCAAATGTGAGACCATCTGGTCCGCCAGCAGCAGCCTCACTGCATGTTCCCTCTGCTGAGGCTGCCTGTCTCCGCCCCTCCTACGAGTCTGGATGAATGTTCCTTCTTTAACTCCTTGGTTGTTGGACTTCCATACAATTCAATTTTCTGGCAGTTCTTGTTGTTTTTTGTTTTTAAATTTGTTGTCCTTCTTTTGGTTGTGCAAGGAGGCAAAGTGTATCTATCTACACCTCCATCTTGGCCGGAAGTCCAGTTTTTGTACATTTTTATATCCCTTTCCCCTCCAGCAGGTTTCCCTTCCCACTGGTCTTTAGGGCCTGATCAGCCTCCAGCAGCTACTGTCACTGGCCTCACCCCTAGTTCTAATCCGGGTATAATAATTTGCAGCTATTTTAAAGAAAACAAGTAACTAGTAAGAAAGAAGAAAGCAATGGCTGGTAGGCCATCGTGTTGAACATAAACCATTTTGCACAATACCAGTGTCAGACATGACCATTCCGTGTGATGAAGCAAGCAAGACAAAAAAGGAAGACAAAAAAGCAAGACCTCGCCATAGTCATGTCTGAGAACAGACGAAAACAAAAAACAATGTCCAAACCCCTCAAAAATGATCAAACATTCCCCTATACTGGCTAAAATGACTAACTGCTACTTCTTGACCAATTATAGCTAAGCCTGGCTCCTTTTATCTCACCTCCTGGGTAAGATTCATTAAAATGTCCAAACTAAACTTAGTCTCACTTCCTGATAGCATCCACTTCACCTAATATATGCCCAAATCACCTAATATAAGCCCACATGCTATGAAAAAAATCTTTCATCTTCCTACTGAGTAGTGATAGATTCCTCATGGTATGTGGTCTCTCACTGCAATGAATTGCTAAACCTAAATTCGTTCAGCTATAGGTGGATTCCTGTTGATCCTTGTTGGAGGGTATGAATGCTAGTTTTCTTAAATGACCTATCTTATTTTAGCTCCACTTTAAGGTAATATTTTTGAGCGGGAGCCTCAGGGTGGATATCTGCCTCTGCAGTGAGGTCAAATCATGTCCTTTAACAGCTATTTTCTTTACTAAGAAGAGGTCTCTTTTGCTAATGTTTGGCTTTGAAGCTGCTTGGCTGTAGACAGGGTAACTGGGAGTTAGGACTTAAATAAATGAGACATTACTATAAATATACAATATGGGGATTTCCAGATCACAATTCATCCTATACAATAATATCTCTTGCATATACTTAATTTAGGATTAAGTTGACCCCTGTGTGGTATGGTTGTCAGGTTGTATACAGTTCATAAATGTACATACATAGTGAAAAATATTTTAAATAACTTTGTTGGAAATTCTTCTATTATATACCCTATATGCAGTACCTTGTCCCCTTTGATTGACAAGCCTTGTAATCCTTGTGGGCCAATTGGTCCTTCAGA
>PVJD01014852.1:0-27501 GCA_004026545.1 Mormoops blainvillei
GCTGTGGCCAGGCTCTGACCAGAGCCCAGAGGGCAAGGGACAGTGGGCATCAGGCCTGCACAGACCCTCCCAGGAGGGTGGCAGGGGCCGCAGAGAGGCAGAACCTGAGACCTGGGGCTGGAGGTGTCCAAAGGCACACATGAAGATAACAGCAGTGGGTGGGGTGGGGGGCCCTGAAGGCCGGTAGGGCTGGGTTCGGTCAAAGCCGTGCAGCCTCGGGAAAATCATTTAACGTTGCCAAGTCTCAGTTTCCTCAGCTGGAGCATGGAACCCGTGAGTGTGGTTCAGGTAAGACCTAAATGCTCCCAGGTGTCCAGGATAACCGCTTCACTGTGACCAGAATCCCCCTCTCCAGGTCCAGCCCTTGGCCCAGTCCTGGGCATAGAGTGGACTGGCAGGGCCTCTTCCATCCCTCAGGCCAGCGAGTCCAGCTCTCTGGGCCTTCCGAAGATTCTTCCATCCCTCCCTCCCACCCCACACACCCTGCTGTCTTCCCACCTCACTTCACAGGGAATCCTGGGAGAGGGTGCTCTGCCTGTGACCCCTGCGGCAAGCGTTTGCTCAGGGAGAAGGTTAGGACGTCTGCTGTCCTCCACTGAGCCAGGCCCACACCCCCACTGCAAACAGCATGGGGCAAAGGGCCTGGAACTACCCAGCGTGTAGCTGATTGCTGTGTGACCCTGAGTCAGCCTCTTTCCCTCTCTGGGCCTGGGCGTCAAGACAAGAAGGTCCCTCAGACTCCTTTGGCTCTGACCTCAAGGATGAGAAAAAGGTGGCAGAGAGGGGCTGGCTGACTGTCCCCACCGGCAGGGCCTCCGAGGGTTGGAGGTGGTAGGAGCTGAGCTTTTCCGGAATCCAGGATGGGAGTCAGGTCTTCCTTCAGAAGATTCCTCTTTCAGCCCTGGCTGGTGTGGCTCAGGGGATTGCACGCTGGCCTGCAAACCAAAGGGTCATTGGCTCGATTCCCAGTCAGGGCACATGCCTGGGTTGTGGGCCAGGTCCCAGCGTGTGAGAGGCAACTACACATTGATGTTTCTCTCCCTCTCTTTCTCCCTCCCCCACCACCACCCTGAGCCCAGCCAAATAAGTAAATAAAATCTTAAAAAAAAGAAAAAGAAGATTCCAGTTTCCCTCTTTCCTAGAATACCATGCTCTGACGACAAGGGTAACACTAGCACGTGGCTGTAAGGGCTCCTCAGAGCCACGCTGGCCTTGCACGGGACGGGGCTCACAGCCTCGCGAGGCAGGACGGGGCCCTGGTGATGACTCCCACTATGAGCACCGGGCGGCAGCAGCCCAGAGAAGCTGGGTGCTTCATACTAGGGCGAAAGGAGCAAAGCCCACTCTGGAATCTCAGGCCAGGCCTGCAGCCTCCGTCACCCACAAGCGAGGCTGGCTTCTAAAGTGGAGCCATGGTTCAGTCCCTGACGTAGCTGGGACCAGACTCCTCCTGCCCACACCCCAGCGCAGCTCCACGCAGGCTGGGCGGGGCGCTCAGAAGGACATTTCATGAGCCTAACCGGGTTCCAGTCCCGGTTCTGACACTCACCGACTAACTGCGTGCCCTTGAATGAGCCTCTCACCCCTCTGAGAGGGTTCATGCCTGACATGTTGGGGTAAGAATGGCAACCCCAGCCCCAGATGCCACTGGGTGGCTGCGACTGGCCTGCCCTCTGTGGGCGACCCCCGCGTGGCACGGGCCGTTCAGGACAGAATGGGCTGAAGCAGAGAGGAGGCAACTTGAGTAAGGACAGCGGCCTGGTAGATGGGAAGAGGGAAGAGGGCGCTCTGGGCAGAAGTCCAGAACAGCTGCCTAAGTGCTCAGTAATAAATAAGTGATTGGCCACCACCTAATGTTTCTACAGTGCTGGCCAGCCAGGGCGGGAGGGGAAGTTTATTATAGACCCGGCCGCCTCTTGGTCTCACTCACGTATTGAACCTCATGCATCCTTAATGAGCTCAGGGTGACAGACTGACCCTAAGGGCACAGGCCTCCCCCAGAGCTGGAGGGTGGAGGCATTTAGGAGGTACACAGCAGAGGACGTGCAGGGGTTGGGGCACCCCGTCCCTTCCATCCTGGTGAGGATGGACGAAGAGATAACAGGAGGACTGCATGCCCTTGTCTGGGGAGCCTGGATGCCTGGGTGCTCACCCACCCTCTTTTCAGTCTCTTTGTTCCCAAGGGCCTCTGTTTGCTCACCTGCCACTCAGAGACAATCCTGGAGCGTGTGAAGCCTTGGTCGAAATTAACGACGTCTGGCGTCTCCACTAGGGGGAGCTGGTAAACATCCCAGAAACAGGCTTCCTCGGATGGGGACGCGCAAGAGACGTCAGCCCCCTTCCTAAGCTGCATGGGAGAGTACACTGAGGCCCTGCAAAGACAGAATGACTCACCTGGGGCTGCACAGCCAGGTCTGGGGTCCCCGTGTTGTGCCCTGTCCACAGCATCCAACCGCACTCTCGTCAGCCTGCTGGGGCTTTGAAGATTCCCTGACTAAAGGTCAGAATAGAAAGGGTTCCCGGAGTCCCGGGGCGCTGGAACACGCTGGAAGTGGCCTGCCCGCCTGCCTGGCGGGCTATGGGACTTCAGGAACCCGTGTCTCTCTGGGCTCCTGTGTGCCATCTACTGACAAGGGAGAATCACGTCTCTGCAGTGGGCTGTCTCCGTAACTATCTTTAAAGGTAACATGCACTGAGAACCCCAGATTACAGGTTCTAGTTTTGAGTGGACCACTAACTCACAGGACAGGCAGAAAAAAGGGTCCTTTTTCAACACCCATTTCCCTGTCCATAAGCAGAAGGGTGTGGTTTCTGAAGTCCCTCCCGTGTCTAAGAGTCTGTGGCCAGAAATAGGGTGGGTCTTTAAAAAATTAAAAATAGACTTACCATATGATCCCACAATTCCACTTCTGAGTATACACCCCCCAAAATGGAAGGCAGAAACTCAGTTACTTGTACACCCGTGTGCATAGCAGCTCTCCTCACACTAGCCAAGAGGAGGGGGCAGCCCACGTGTCCGTCTTTGGGTGAATGGATAACAAGATGTAGTGCATTCATAAAAGGGAACATTATTCAAGAGGAAGGAAATTTAAGGGAATATTATTTAAGAGGGAGGAAATTTGGATACATATGACAACATGGATGAAGCTTGAAAACATTATGCTAAGTGAAATAAACCAAACCCAAAAAGACAAATACTACATGATTCCACTAATGTGAGGTGCACAGTGTGGTCAACTTCACAGAGACAGGAAGTAGAATGGCAGTTACCAGGGGCTACAAGAAGGGAGAAATGGGGAGTTATTCATTTTTTAATGAATAACATGTTCCAGTTTTGCAAGATGAAAAAAGTTCTGGAGGCTGGTTGCACAATAGCACTTAATAATGGCTAAGAGGTTAAATTTCATGTTATGTATATTTACTGCAATTATAAATTTTTTAAAAGAAACTGTGGCCAGGAGTTCAATGCAGAGGTTTGACACCTCTTGCATACCGAGTATATTTCCTTTGGGGAAAAAAAAAAGAAAGAAAAAGACACTGAGGAGCTTTTGTTATTTAAAGAAAATTGTTTTATAGCCTTTGGTGACAAGGAGAATCCTCTCTGAGCATGAGAAAGCCACCCTCATCCGGCAGCTCTGTGTCAGCCATGGACCATCAGGTTTTGTAAAAACAGGCACATTTTCCCCTCACAAGGCACGGCACACTGAGCCCGTGCCCTACCCTCGGTGTGAGGCCGGGTGGCAGACGCCCTGTGCCTACTGCTGGGGAAATAACTCCTGGGGTCTTTGGTCTGGCACCAGGAAAACTACAGGCTGCTCCCCCTAAATCCCCGTCTGCTTTGGGTGTCTCCTGGTCCTACCCAGTGTTTGCATATGTCACCCCTCAAAAATTGTCCCGGTCCCCTTGGAGCCAGTCTCTTCTTCCACCCTTACACGGCCCAGCTCCCTTGGTTCCTCAGTGAATCATGAGGGGCCCGCAGCTGTCCACCAGCCCGACATGTGAGCCCCTTGGGAGAGTAGCTGTCTCCTGTGCAAGCTGTCTCATTCTGGGTTCAGAACCAGCCCTCGGCCTGGCACACAGTAGCTGCTCGAAAGCATTTGTGAAAACAAGGCGAGAGCCGTGCTTCGGGGCCTCTGTGTTATCGACCCAGATGGAAAAATGAAGCCCCACAGCATCTGAGCTGCCCAAGGCGGACCACGTGGGACCAGGGACTCTCATCTCTAGTCTCTCGATCACAGTCGCAGGCGCAGGGAGTAGTCCTGCAGCCCACACACCGCCCGGGTGCTGTCAGTGCTGATCTTACCAAGTTTCCTGACAGCCTCACAAAGCAGGTGCTGTTACTGTACCCGTTTTACAGATAAGAAAGTGAGGCTCAGAGGTGCTAAGGGACTAGCCCTGGGTCTGCCGGCTGGTGGGTGTGAGCTGGGATTTGAACCCGCGCGTGCACGTCAACAGTACCAGGTGCTATGTGAACACAGTTGCCTCCAGGGCCGCTCCCTGGGGTCCTCTGTGGACTGGGACACAGCCACGGCCTGCCCAGGGCAGTGGTGGCAGCAGCTTCCCTGGGAGGCGCCACCCTCCCCTAAGAGGCTGTGACAGTCGGGCGGCACTGCCCCTCCTGGTTAGCGCCCTGGTGGCTGACAGATAGGCTGGGCTGAGCAAAAGCGGCTGCAGCTGCTGCCTCGGCAGTTCTCTGAATTGGCTCTGCGCTCCCTGACCTGCTGCAAAAGCAAATGCAAACTGCAGAAGGGAGAAAGCCCTCTCCCCGTGCCTGCCTGCTCCTGTGGCCGTGTCCCCCTGCAGCGCCCCCAGCGGGCGAGGCAGGGTGCAGGAGGTCTCTGCGCCCCCAGAAGAGCTCGATTCCTGCAAAGGCAGAGCAGGAGAGGGCTTGCGAGGTCTTCCCCCTGCCTCCCTCCGGGCAGGCCTTGCCCCTGCGGTGGACCCTGGGGCAGGATGGCGCAGTGCAGGCGTCCCCAGAGACAGGACCGGGCCTCTTCAGAAAGCGCCCATAGGGAGCCCCGAGCAGCAGACTGGGGCCCGGCCAGGTCACTCCTTACTTCAGCTCCCGGTGTGGCTAAAGCTGGGGCTCTCGGAGTCGCTGAGGCAGGGCTGAGGGCAAAGCCTCTGCAGTGACACAGGTCAGACACCCGCGCCCCCCACTGACCCCTTGAGGGGGCTGAGGCTGGGCACAAATGGGGGAGATCCAAGGCAGAAGGGGAAAAATGGAATCCTTGTGCTGGTCCAGAGCTCAGAAATCTACAAACACCTTTCCCACTCTCCAGTAACCCCCAAACCACCCCGCGATGCTGTAGCAACCAGCACTTACTGGGCTCTCACTGGGTGCCAGGCGTTGTTGGAGCTGCTCTGCGTGCGTTATCTCGTTTAACCCTCGCGGCAACACTGTGGGTTAGGTATTGCTACCGGCGTCTCCTCGTCACGGATGGAGAAACCGAGGCACAGAGGGGTGGAATAACTTTGCCAAGGTCACGTGGATACTGAGCTGGGGGTCTGAGCCCGGGCGGTCTGGGCACCAGAATCCAGGTGTGCAGCCACCCTGCTCTGCTGTTTCGTATGGTCCTGGGCACTGGGCAAGTACTTCTGCTCAGAATCGAATGGAAACGGAGGTTCACATAAACCACCCAATGCCACACACAGCTAGTTAAAGGGGAAGACAGGGCTTGAACCAAGGTCTAGCTGACTTCAAAGTGAGTCTCATGTTTCAGTGAGGAAACTGAGGCTCCAAGGGACTAGGTGACTTACTTTTAAAAAAAATCCTCACCTGAAGATATGTTTGTTGATCAGAGAGACAGCGAGAGAGAAACACCACTGTGAGAGAGAGACATTGATCAGTTGCCTCCCATATGCACCCCGGCCAGGGACTGAACCCGCAACCTACGTATGTGCCCCGACTAAACATCAAACCCGCAACCATTTAGTGTTCAGAAATGCACTCCAACCGGCTGAGCCACCCAGCCAGGACTCAGTGACTCACTTTTGGTCACACCCTGCAATTAGGTAGCAGAGCTAGAGTTGGAGCCCAAATGCTTTGATTTAATATCCGAGAAAGATACAAGTTCACAGCAAGGAGAGGAACCTGCTCTGCTAACACATCAGGAAAGCCTTTCTGCAGGGGGGCAGCGTTAAAGACAGACCTTAAAGTGTGCGGCCGGCTGGAGGGACCCTCAGGGGCACGGGCAGAGCTGCTGGGAGCTGGGAGTAGCTAGCGGTCCGGTTTGGAGGAAGGGCAGGACAGATGCGGAATAATGGCCCAGACACAAGGAGATGCCGGTGGATGCGAAGCCTTTGCCATTTGACCTTTGCTACTTGACCTTAGGCAAGTAACTCCACCTCTCCACGCCTCAGGTTCCTCACCTGGAAAATGGGGATGATCACAGTAAGTGCTTCTAGCAGCTGGGGGAGCAAAACACATAAAACGTGGGGAAAACGCCGACACGCCTACTGTGTGCTGGCCCCAGGTCAGGAGCTTAATAGAATATCATTTATATCACATTGATTTTGCAAGGCAGGTATCAGCAAGCACATTTTCCAGATGAGAAAACTAAGGCTCTAAAAGATTAAGTATCTTAGCCAAGTTGTCAGTATATGGTGCAGGCAGGATTTGAACTCAGGCTGGACTCAAGAAGCAGCTCAACTTGCCCATGAGGGAATGAAGACCTTATTGGCTAGTGCATCTGGGGTGTGTCTGAAGGCTTGGGAGTTGGGTAGGGGGGGAACTGTCCGTGGCTGTGGACGAGGAGCCCCTGGCTCAAAAAGTGAAGCCTTATACACACTGCCCCCACCTCTTCACCTGCCCCACCTCTTCACCTGCCCCCACCTGCTCACCTCCTCGTTTGTGCCCTGGGGACAGTTCTTCAATGGAGACAATTCTTCTCACCCTAATGCTAAGTAAATAAAACCAAAAATGTGGCTTAATGAGGATGATGGAAAGCAGGTGCTGTCTCCTGTCCGCAGAGAGAGGATGGGAGGAATCAGATGGAGATGGAGGCAGATGTTCAGACCCGGGCACAGCTGTCCCCCAAAGCCCAGGCTCCCAGCTGCCCTGACTCACCCGTCTACTTAAAAGAGGGCACGAGAGGTGATGGCTGTCCCGCAGAGAGGAGGTGCTAGCCTGGTGCGGGAACTCTCGGCCCTGGGGCAGCTGGCACCCTCCGGGAGCTGCCCCCTGCCCTTCTTGGTGGCTCAGGGCTCTGCAGTCAGATCACCTCCTCGTCACTTTCAGCTGCAAGACCTGAGAACGCACTGAGTCCTTTCCCACCCCCTTTGCCTGTCAGAGCCAGAAACCCAGGCCCAGTGGGTGGGGGTGGGGCCTTGCCTAAGATCACACAGCAAGTCAGCAAGACGGTAGCCAGGACTTAGGCACAGGGGGGCGCCCCAGAGCCCCTGGTCTCCTTACAATACCACGGAGCCTCCAAGGACCGGGGCGCGGGGACCGGGGGCAGAACGCAGAGGTTATGTGCCTGCCCGCTCCTGACCGTGGGCCACTCATCCTCAGAGCGCTGGTGTGACATTGCGTGCAGCCCCATGGCCCAGTCGCAAAGGTGGGAGATTGAAACATGGGGTGCCAAAGGTGGGTAAGGGGACGGGACCCCACGGGGCTCCCCAGGAGAACTGGGGAGATGATGGCGATGACAGGGACCCGTGCTTCTGCGGGCAGGAGGGTTCTTCTCCGGAGCCGGGTGTGTTGTTTTCCCATGTGGAGGCTTGAATGTCCTGCTTTGAAAAACACCCAGACAGGCCAGCTGAGAAAACACATGAAATTGCCTAGCAGGGTACCCGATCTAAAGCAGGGGCCAAAAAAGTTCACATTTCCTTCTTCTGTAAGGGGTATTCCCACGTTAGAACAGTCAGTTCCCTGGAGGGAAACCCATTCATTCTTGATCCAAGTATTTATTGAGCATCTACTATGGGCAGGGTGTCGCAGCTGGAAAGCCCCTTCATGTGGCCACTCTGAGCCCAGGCCAAACACAAGGCAGTGCCACACAGGCCTCGGGCTCTCTGTAGGACGTCACGACCTTACACCGCTCCCCATGGCTTGCTCCATTCCTCTCATATGCTCCATCTGGCCTTGAACTTCCACTGTCGACCTCCAAGGTCATCCTAACCTTACCTCACCTCACCCATTCAACATGGGGCTTATCATTGCATCTTCTCAGACTTGGATTTCTCGAACGCAACACAGACGGTCAACCCATCCAAGGTTTGATGCAGACACGCAATTTCTATAGTTTTACCATGAGAAAAAGGCAAAAGTGACTTTAAAGATAGCTCCAGAGGTGTGCCACACCCCCCTGAGTTCCCGGATACGACCTGCGTGCCCCCTCAGCCAGGAGTTCAATCTCTGTCAGGCTCTGCACTTTCCGGCTGCCTCAGGAAACCCCCTGCCCCTGGAATAAGGACCACCTAGGAACAGACAGTCCTGCCCGTTTTCCAAGGCAGAATTAGGCACGAGGCACCGTGCGACTGGAGTTACAAACCCGTACCCTCTCGGCACCCTCCTGCGGAACCAGGAAAGAACTTTGGAGTCAGGCAGCCCTGGTTTAGACCCCAGCTCTGCCACTTCCTAGCTGTGTGACTCTAAGCAAGTTACTGAACCTCTCTGAGCCTCAGTTCCCACCAAGGAAGACGACAGCTATCCCCGGGGTCTATGAGAGGATTAAATGAGATAATTCAACCAGAACCACTTGAATTTTGCCTGACTCACAGGAGGTGATCAATAAATGGAAGCTGTGATGATTATGCCCAAGTCTCCACCTCCAAATCAATTGCTCTGTTTCTCAGTGCTCTCTGTGTGATGTCAGCCCTGGGCCCCGTGGGAAATGAAACTGAGCAAAGTCCTTTCCCCGGGCTGGTCTCCGCCCCCAGTCTCAGAGGATCAGGGCAGCCACACGTGGCCGGGGACAGCTGCTGGTTCCATTAGCAGCCAGAGAAAGGAGCAGGGACGAGCATTTCCCTAAGAGTCAGATTATTTTCCACTTCACCCGCTGATAATGGAAGCGGAGTGAACATACGGCAGGAAGGGAGGGAGGCTGGAGAAAAGGCGGCGCAAACAGGGCCAGGAGAGTCTATTACCCCCGCCCCCCACCCCTGCCAGGCACCTTTGCCCATGGCCCCCAAACAAGCCGTTCAGACACTTCAGCTCCAGGTCGCCTCCTGCCAGCTCCCCATCCCCTGCCCGGGGAGAGATCAAGCTATTGACCAATCAGTGTTTGGCTCCTGGCCAGGGTGCCCACGGACTCCATCGCCACAGCTCAGAGGACAGGAAAGTACCGCTGGAGCTGCTTAGCGTCAGTGTGCTTCTTGCTGCCCGTTCACCCTGGGACTGAGGGTTCCTGGGGATTCGGCTTTGCCCCGCTGGCTAAGGCTCAGAGACTCGCGGCCCAGGCCCTGGAAGGCTGCAGTCAGAGAGCAGGTGGCACCAAAGGCCTGAAGCGGGGACAGCCAGGCTGATAGCAGGAGCCAGAGCGGCCAAGTGAGGGGCTCCGGGCAGGTGAGGGGGCGGCCACGGGGAGACAGCTGTGGGAGTTGGGCCCTGTTCCTAGAAGACCCCGTATCCTAGAAGAAGTGGACGCCCAAACAGAGGTAGCAGGCAGGTCCCCGATTGCAGAGCTGGCCAGGGCCAGGGTCGAAGGTCAGAACCTGACCAGGAGTTTGTCTGAGTTCCCCCACATCCCCCCTCCTCGCCCCCACTCCCTTCCCTGTAGAGAGAATGCATTCCGTTCTGGACGGGGCTGAGGCCACAGAAAGTATATGAGGTCCAGGGGATCCCGGGGCAGGCAGACAGCCAAGCCAGGGGCACACTCCTGGCATCACTGGATGTGGTGGGGGCTGGGGGAAGGGGGACGCACGTTCTCATTGTGCAGCTGGGAAAGGCGCCACGTTGGGCAAAGGGTCCAGGCTCCATCTACGAAGCAGGGGCGGGCCGTGGAGGAAGTGCTGCCCGAAGGGGCTCGGGAGGGGGTCTCTCAGGCGCTGAGGGAGGCAGCATCGTTACCCAGAGGGCTGACCGGATCCTTGGAGAGCAAGGGCCAGGGAGGCCAAGCTAGGCAGGGAGCCAGGAGTGGCCAACCTGGAACCAGAGCTAGACTGTAAGCCCCTCTCCTACGAGGGCTCAGCCCAGCTAACTTTCTGTGCTTGGCATGGAGGGGTGCTAATTAAATATTCATTGAACGAGCAAATGAACGAACAAAGAAAGGAGCCGAGGAACAGACAAACCATTAAAGATTAAAGGTGCGCGCGCGGGATGGGCCTTTCTTTTCCTGAGTCCTTAGAGCACTTCGTAACCAGGCCCAAGTAGCCCCTATGCCTGGCCCAGCTTGTACGACGATTACCAATCTGTGCCCAGGCCTCCGCGACCTGACGACCCGCCGTAACGGACACAGTGCCGTCCTGGGGCTCATCTGCCCTGGTCTGCCTCCTGCTCCGCTTCCGATGGATGCGAGGCCCTGAGCCGGTCACCTCTGCGCCCCTGTACCGAACACTCAACAGTGGGGTCAGGCAAGGTGACCCCCAGGGCCCGCAGCATATCAGGATCCTCTGCTTCTGGAAGACATGGGACTGGCACAGAGTGGCCCCTGGCACTCACTTGTGATTTCGCTGCCTTCTCACCGCAGCCCGGTGAGGTGAGCTCCCAAGACAGAGCCGGCGCCTTAACGCCCTGTTTCCCTGCGGTGCCCAGCAGTGTCATTGCACTATAGGCGCGTAGCAGCAAATATGTCAGACGTAGGACCCTTAGGGCAGGGAAGGACCTCAAGGGACCTGGTCCAGCCCAGTGCCATCAACAGATAACTCAGTTCAGAACCACAAACCTTTATTAAGTGCCTGTAGTATACCAAGCGCCACGTCAGGCACGGTGGGACAAAGATAAACGGGGCACAGGATTTGCAAAGAAAGCATTTTTTGTTTGTTTCTTTGTTTCGCTCTGCCCAGCTGACCACGTCCCCCACCCCTGGGAGGGCAGGGCCCCCAGGCCTGAGAAGAAAGTCTACCACCAGGATGGGTGTGAGCCCTCGGAGGAGGAAGGGAGTTGCGCATTCGAGCCACCGTGCTCTGCCGGGCAGCCAGGCTGGGAGGGAGTCAGCGGCTTCCCAATGAGTATTAAGAGATGAGCTTCTAGAGGCCTCCCATTGGACTCTGTCTCTGGGCGTTGCCCTGGCGTGGGCTGCCACCCGCCTTCCTCCTCATCCAGCTGTGCACCTTTATACATCCTATTCCCCGGCTGTCCCCCTGGGCCAGCCGGCCTGAACTGGCTTGTGACAGAGGGCAGCACTGAGCTCGGGCAGTTCTGTGAGAAGCCAATGACAACAGAGCCCGGGACAACAAAAGAGACAGAGGACAGAGGCCCCTCTCCCTCCTGCAAGGAAACACTCACTGCCAATGACACTGCTTCTTTCAGAACGACAGGGAAAGAGGCAGGGACAGGGAAGAGAGAGTGAGGCCTCACATCTGCTTTGGGATGAAATTGTCCTTCCTCTTCTCTCCAGACTCCATTAAGCATTCTGGGAGAGACGGGAAGGGATCACGGAGAGAGAAAGGGAGAGAGAGCGCGCGCTCGTGGGAGGGAGAGAGGGAGGAAATACAGGGGAGGAGGGCCCAGCGGGCCCAGGCACTCACGCACACACAGACCCCTTATCTGATTAAGGATCCAAGGGAAGTCAAAAAGCTCTGGAAAATTAAAATGACCCACAGGGTTAACCAAGCAAGATGTGCAGGCAGATTACAAAAACCAGCTCGAGTGGGGATTTCCATCGCTGGGGCGAGCTCCCCAGTCTTTGTTCCTCAGCCAGAAGGACAGTAAGTCAGCCGCAGAGGGGGGTCAAGGGCAGTGTCTGCCCCCACTGAGCTGCAGTTCTCACCAACAGGCCCTGTGGGCGGCCGGGGGTGGGGCCCCACCTTTTGCTCTGGAAGACAGGGTGTCACGAGGATACTGGGGACAAGGAGTGGGCCTTTCATTCTGCCTAGAGGCCTCAGAGATAGATGCTGTTTCCTCCTTTATTTCTCGATAACGCTGCTGAGAATGTCAGTGTTCTGGGGATCTGTGTGGCCTCTTGCCTCGACACTGACTACCCAGCTGAAGGCCCAGGTGTGCGGTGGGCAGCCTGGGTCCAGCCCCACTTCTGCCGTCACCTGGCCCCAATGACTTTAGGTTAGTGCCTTTCTTCTCTGGCCCTCAATGTCCCCCCCTGCTGTAGCTGCGGCACACCAGGATTTTGGGACAGCCCGAGGGTGGCACTGCACCGCCCATAGGGAGCCAGCCGCACGGAGCTGGCGGGCCTATTGACTCCCTGTCCCAACACTCTAGAAATGATGCCGGTGACACGAGCTGCTCTAGGGGCCACCAACCCAGGTCTGGGCTCACAGTGACAGGAGAGAGTTTAAAAGCCACAGGTAACATCTGCTCAAAATGGGAGCAGCCTCTCCCGCATGCCCGCAGAGCTGTTTGCCAAGATCTGTAACGTGTTTGCAAACCTCCCAGAATCCATATATTTAGGGAGCTAACAAGTTTCCTGGCACTGAAAATACATCATACACAGTGTCAGATGTACTTTGTATGCATCCACAGTGATCCCTCGTTCCCCCTACGTGTAACACTGTATTTTGTTTGTTTTTCGGAAGAGTTCATTTCCTGCGATGTTCCAGGCAGCCTTTAGCGTTAACTCAGCAACTTCGCCAGGCCTGGAACGGTGCTGTGCACACCATCAGCCCTCCGCGGATGTTTCTGGGGCCACATTGCACCCTCCAGCTGGACTGACCTTGGGCTCCCTGGTCACCTGGAGCCAATGAGGGCTTGCGGCTGTGTTCTCAATTTCCCTCCCTCGGAGAATGCGGTAAGAACCTCGGCTTCATTCGCTCTGGAAACATGTCTTCATCCACTCACAGAACTTGTGTCTTGGCAAGTTGCTCCTGGAACTGCCCCACCCTGAACACTTCGTGTTGGGTTTCTCAAATCCAGAGATAGGAAAGCGGCAGCCCTAACGTTTCCCCTTATGGGCGGCAGGATTTTTTCTCATGCTTCTAAGCCGCACACTCCTGGGCTGCGCTGTTAATGGCCGTTTTCAGGGCTGCTGCAGACTCCATGAGAGTGCGGAGGGGAAGGCATTTGCATTCCTTTGTTTGTCTGCGCCTGCGTTCCCTCCGCGGGCACTGAGTGCGCTTCTGCTGCATGCCGAGCACCAGGCCAAGCGGTGGGGATAGACGACAGACAGAAAAGAAAGAAATCGCTCGTGTTCTGGGGGACTCTAGTCGGGGAAAGAGACACATGGACCAGGGAGAAGGATGCGTTATCAAAGGGAAAGCCACCTGGAAGAGAGGCTCCGGACCCCAAAGATGTGGGTTCCAGCTTTGCCTGTACCTGTTGGGTGCTCTAAGGTCTTGGGCCAACTATTCAACTTCTCTGAGCCTCTGTCGTCTCGCCTAAAACAGGGACAGCATTAGCTACCTTGAGAGCAGTTTTCTGGGCTGAAATGATCAAACGTATCACAGCATAACGGTTGGCACAAATTGAGGTTCAATTAGGGAATAAAGGTAGGAATGGGGGGGGTTCCAGAACTGGAGACAAGAGAGCTAATAATTCCACCTGGGAGTCTGAAGAGGGCTTGTGAAAGACGGGGTCTTTGTGTGAGATCACACAGGAAAAGAAGACGTTTATCAGACAGAGACAGGGGAGGGCCCCAGGGCAAAGAAACCACCTAAACTAAGCCACAGGGCCACAGAGACACGGCGGGAAGTGGGAGACCATGAGGGGTTTGGAAACTGCTGGATGTCCAGGTATTTGGGGGAGGACACAGGAGCTGAAGCCGGAAGTATGGGTTGGTATCTGGAAAGCAACTGAAGGCCGTTGGGGGATTTTGACAGGAACTCTCCTAACTAGGCGTACATCCCAGTCCAAGGGCCTAGGGGCTGGGCGGGGCAAAGATGAGCCCAGAGGGCAGATCGCAGGCCCGGGGGTGGTCAGGGTGATCCACTAAGCGACAGAATGAGGTAGTGGTGGTGGGGATGGAAAGGGAGGAATTGAGTTGGGGGATACTGGGTCTCAGGAAGAGGAAAGCAGGGGGACGTATAGACAGAGACCACGGTCCAGCAAGCATGCCTGGAACACGAGGGTGGGGCAGGGGCGGGCAGGGCCTGGAAATGTAGGGAAAGGAGCCGAATTGGGGGTAGGGGGTGACAGAGAATAATGCGTTTGAATGTATCATGGTCAAGGGTGCTTGAGGCTGGGCACGTGAAGGAGGAGCCCAGGAGGCAGCTGGATAAACACATCTGGAGCACAGAAGCCGGGAGCGGGACGCGAGAGTCATGTGGGTTCTGGCTTTTGAGGCCAGAGAGGGCAGGGGTTCTCTCTGGGGTGGCTGAGGGACATCAGGACCAAGGACAGAGACCAGGCCTCTGTTCATTCTGACCGCCTTCCCTCCAGACGCCAGCCTCCCTGCTGCGCCTTGAATTCATCAGGCCTCGTTCCACGGTGCTCCCTCTGCCTGCAGCCCCCCAGCCAGGGTCCGCATGCCTCCCTCCCTTCTCACTTGGTTTCAGCCCTCAGCTCAGATCTCACCTTTTCAGAGAGGCCTTCCAGACCCTCCTAAGCAGCCTGCCTTCTCTCACCACCCTCTGTCTCCTCCCCCCGCTCTGTCTCCTCTCCACAGCACTTCCTGCACCGATATATTTATGTGCTTGTTGATTGCCTGAAGCGTAAGCCCCATGGTGGCAGCGATTTTTTTTCTTTTTCCTTTTTTGTTCAGTGTTTTACCTAGAATCATGCTTGGCACATAGTAGGGCCTCAACACTCTTTGTTAAATGAGTGAATGAACGAAGCTGAAGAGGGTGAAACTAGATCATTGCTGTTGAAACTGACAACCAGGGGGTGATGGGTGGCCTTTGCTGGACACGGCTTGATGGGGACAGCTGCCGGGCGGTAGGTGAGGGACTGGGGGATGGCAAGGAAGAGCGGGGCTGGTGGCGGAAGCAGGGTGCGCAGGCACGTGTTTTGAGAACACAGGAGAGTGAAACCCCTTCTTACGTAGAGAAGAAGGAGCCAAGGAAGAGAGTAAAGTTGAAGATATGGGAGAGAGGGGTAGGATAATTGATGGGTCTACGTCCCCAAAGATGCTGAAAGAAACATAAATTGCTGAGCACATAAAATAGGTTATTGTTTCCCTCTGTTTATCCAGCATTGCAGAAGGAGCAAAGGCCATGCTGCCAGACAGACGGGGTTCGAGCCACCTCTCACCTACCCGACCCCTGACTGCCTGGGTGTTGTGCGGGATGCCTGACCTATGTCTCCACTTCCTCACCCAAAATATGGCGGAGGGGAAGTCCTGCTTCTCATATTGCTGGGAGGCCAGATGAGAGGACTCATTTGTAGAATGCCTGGCACACGGAAGTCTCTCAACAAATAGCAGCCTCTCGTCTCTTTCCCTTCTGCTCAGTCAAGAAAGAAATTTGACAGCACTTCCTTGACCTCATCGGCCCACAGCAAGGCGCGCTTCCCTCAGATGCCACCGCTGAACAGTATTGACAGCTCAGCCTCTCTAACAGCAGAGGAGGAAGGATGCTAACCACCCCCTTTCACGGGGCCTCAGCCACTTCTTAAGTGATGAGCACTAAGACTCAGTGCCAGCCCGGCCAGGGGGCATCTGTGAGGCCGGAGAGGGACATGGAGTCCACGATGGGAGCCATCACTGCCAGCGACCCCAGAATGCTCAGGGCCACCACCGTAGGGCCCCGGGTTCTAAGACTTAGTGAAGCGGTTGGGTTTTAGGCCTGGATACATCTAACCTGCAGAGCAACCTTGGGCAAAAGGGCGAGTCCCTCATCCTCCCTGAGCTTCACAACAATCCTGCAAAGCCAGTTTTATACTCTCATTTTACCCAAGAAGAAACTGAGATTCAAAGAGGCAAAGTAACTTACGTTACTCAGGGTCATAAGTGTCTCAGCCTGGGTCCCAGCAGAAAGCTGACAGCTGACCGAAGTAACCCGAGGGAAGTTTAATAAGAGGGTTGTTTGAAGAGGCATGGGCGGGACATAGGAAAACTATCAGGAACATGGAAGTACTTAGGACAGGTAACTGCATGTGCCCTTACCTGAAGGGGAGGTTCCCAGAGCCCTAGGATGGAAAGGGCTGTGTGGGGAACGCCAATATCAGGACCTGTAACTTTTAGTTGAGGGACTCCATGGAGAGGCAAATGGAAAGTGAAATGCCCCCACCTTGCTCTCCTCCCTCCCTCTCATCTCCTACTGGTGGTCTCCATGGGATGAACCCACACAGAAGCCGGGGGCCGAGGAGCCAATGATGCACTCTGGACAGATCAGCCTTCCTGGGCCCAGACAGAGGAGAGGGGATGCAGGGGGCAGATGAAAGACACCCCGCACACACAGCTAGCTCTGAAACAGCAGAGCGAGAATTCGAATCCGGCCTGTCAGACCCTTTCAGACCCTTTCTGTTACAACGCCGCTCCCTATAGATCCTCAGTAATTGCTCATGGAAAAGTCGTAAAAGGTGGGTGGGCGGGTGGGCGGGAGGACGAACGGGAGGACGGATGGATAACTCCTGTTGCCTTTCTTCTGTGGCTTTAACTAATCTTGTCATCCGACTGGAAACGTAAGGCTTGCTAGAAGGTTTATTTCTGAGCCATAAGTGGGTTCTAAGAATAAAAGGCTTCTTCCTAGTTTCCAAGCTCCTGTAGGAGTTGCTTGTCTCTCCCTGGCCCCGGGCTTGCTTTTCCTGCTGCTGCTGCTGCCGGGGCTGCTCCTCTCTTCAAGATTTGAGCCTCGAGTCAGGATGAGCTACATACAGAGCAAAGAGAAGGCCGAGGTCAGAGGGGGCGGCTGCCCCTGCTCCCCGCCGAGGCTGGGGTGCGGAGCTGAGTTAGCCAGCCTCCCTCTCCACCCAAGGCAGCTGTGGGAGGGGAAGGAGGAGCGGGGTGGGAAGGCAGGATGTTCGCTATAATTATTTTCATTGATTTGTCTACTCGGATCCCAAGTGCTGCAAAGCCGTTGTGACATTTAATAAAAATAATTCAAGGTAAAAATACCTCCTTCCTCCCTGCTCTCCCCTCCTCCTTCATCAACGCCACCTCGGCTTTCATCTCCCCTTCCTGACTCAGGACAGTTACAAAAACAGGCAGGTGAGAGCAGGACGCCACTGATGGAGAGAAGGCTGAGGACCTGAAATCTCTCGCCCTCTGCTTGAGACGGCACTGGCCCCAGCTGGCCAGCAGCCCCAGGCAAGCTGCCCCCTCTCTGCGTTTTGGCCAGCCCATCTGTAAAATCAGGAGGTAGGGTAAACATGTAGTACCTAATCTGGAGCCAACAGTCTAGGATGGGGCCCTTCTGAGGCAATGAGACATGCTTTTCACATTTCCTGTAGATCTTGCTCCTATCTGCTGAGTTGATTTCTGATCTCTAGCATTCGACCACGGAAGGACCCCTTCTTCTCCCCGCTCCGCCGCCCGATGCCACCATTTCTTGTTATTTTCCAAACCATGATAGGTCATGCCCCTTCTTCTCCATCTTTCATGCAATATGAAACAAATAATATTTAGCCCATTATACAGAGAGGATAAATGGAGGTGCTAAAGTGGTAAGTATTGCTTCCTTGTACTTTAGGTTTTATTTATTTAGTTTAGAGAGAGGGGAAGGGAGGGAGAAAGAGAGGGAGAGAAACATTAATGTGTGGTTGTCTCTTGCGCGCCCCCTACGGGGACCTGGCCTGCAACCCAGGCATGTGCCTTGACTGGGAATCGAACCGGCCACCCTTCGGTTTGCAGGCCGGCACTCAATCCGCTGAGCCACGCCAGCCAGGGCCACATGACTCATACTTTAAATGAACTGGTACCCTGACAACGGTTCTTACCTATCGGGGCTCTTGAGGAAGCTGAGCCTCAAGGAGGTTAAAGCCACTGCCTAGTGACACACAACGGGAAATCAGCAAAGCTGGACAGGACTCAGGTCCCTGTGACGCCAGAACCCGCCGCTCTCTCCATGGGCTCTTGCTGCCTCTCCATCAAGTGCCAAGGCTGGGTCGAAACCCAGGCCGCCTGCCTTCAAGGTAGAGAAGTTCTGAGACACACCCTGACTCAGCAGCGTGAAGGGAGCGGGAGGGAGCGGAATTGGAAAACCTCCTCATTTAGGAAGGCTGCCGAGGACTGCGGAGCCATCCCGGGCTGTCAGGGGGAGGTGTAATCAGGGTGACCTCATATGTCCCACGGATTCATTAAAGCCTGCGTGCCGGGGCGAAATGATTGTTTCTCCCCAGTCCTGCTGAAGAGAAAATCGATCACCTCCTTGGAGATTTAGAATGGGACAGTGGCCATTAGAAAACACTTCCCCAGGCAGGCGTCTCATTGAGGGGTCTCATTCCGCTTCCCGTGCATTCTGTGCGTGAAACCCTGGCCGTGCCTCCTGGCTGGCTCAGGGAAAGCTGAGAAATCCTAGCTGGGCCAGGGATGTGGCCAAGGCCACACTTTGGGTCCCCCTGGGCTCTCTGATCGCATCTCTGCTGCTGAGGAATCCGTGGGACCTTTGCTCTCTCTCCCCAGGCCCCCACCCCCAGCCCTACCCCTGTCAGCTAATGGATTTTTCTCTGTACAGAGAGATTTACTAAGCAACTGAACTAGGACGCATTAAGTCTGTGGGTTTGGAGGTTTGTTTTAGAGCAATTCTCGCCCGGAGAACCGGCTGCTGAAATTAAGATGCATTCTTCTCAGCAAATATTGATTTCAACTAGAAGCAAATCCGAGAAGCTCTCTGCTCGCTGGATTTAAGTCCTGGCAGCTGCAGTTCGAACTCCGGGAGGGGTCAGGTAGGTGCTCCCCACGTGAGGCCTAGACGAGCTGATGAAGGTACTGGGTGAAGCAAAAGCTGGAAACTCGCCACAAAAAATACACTCAACAAAAACTGACCTCGAGCCTTAGAGTTGCTGGTGTATATTACCCAATGAGGACAGTGGCCGTGGTCCTGTATGCTGTGAGGACGTCCGATGTGCACAATCCAATGTGAGATGGAACGTACACAACCACAGTGACAAATACTTCATGCCTCCTTCTCAGGCAGGAGCACAGAGTTCCCTTCCTCCAGGAAGCTTGGCCTAATTGACTCCATCTTGGCTCCCCATTTCCTCCAGTATTTTCACACATGCCCAGATACATCTGTTCCTCCTGCCATTGTCCTGCATCGCTTCTGCTTCTCCCCAAAACTCCCCAGGGGTCAGGACTTGCCTATGTGTCTTCCGTGTCTCACTCTGCACCAGAGGGCTGCAGCGGGGAGACCTTGGGACTTCCAGAAAGATTAGTCCACCTGAGTTCTTGATTCAGTTCAGGAACTGCCTGGAGGTGGGACCTGGGCAAAACTTCCCTGCAGGCCTCCGGGCTCTGATTTCTAGAAAGCAGAGAAATGGGATTGGATTAGAGGGCCTGGAAGAATTTTCTCAGGTGTTAGAGCTGGAACAGAGCTGGTGTGGCCCTTAGTTCTAGGTGACATCCAACCCCCTCACACACCTACCATCTCGACACTTGGAACCTTGTCCTTGAAGGGGCTTCTCTAAAACAATGTCCCCTTCCAGGTCCCTCAGATATGGTAGTAAAGTCTTTAGGACACATGACCATTTAACATCAATGAAAGAGACCGCGAACTGGATAGAAGGGCATTTGAACATTTTCCTGGAGAAGATATGCGGATGCCCAGTAAGCACATAAAAAGATGTTCTGCATCATCAGTCATATGACACAATGCACCTACCTGCATGGCTGAAGCTTTTTGTCAACCGACGATGTGAGGTTGTGGCGGGGGTTGAAACTCTCACTGCTGCTGGCAGGAAAACAAAATGTATGTACAGCCACCCTGGGAACCAATTTGGCAGATTCCTATAAATTTAAACATACAGTTACCACATGACCCCGTAATCCTACTCCTATGTATTTACCCAAGAAAATGACAAGTGACATGCCCACAAAAGCCTGCACGTGAGTGTGTGGAGCAGCTTTACTAATAAGTTATAACTGTTTCCAGAATCCAGAAGATGTTGTAACTGTTGTAGTGTCCTCAGCAGACGACTGGCTGAACAAAGTTTGGCACAGCCAGGTAATGGAACACTGGTCCACAAAATGGAAGGACCGCTCAGCAGTCAAAAGGAACAAACGATTGATCCACGCCACGCCGCCATGGACGACCCGCAAATGTATTTTTGTTAAGTGAAAGAAACCTGAGTCCAAAGGCTATATGTGCTTCCATTTCTATGCCTTTCTAGAAAAGGGATAGATAACATGTCAGAGACTGCCAAGGCGAGGCCTCGGAGGGGAGGCTGACTACCCAAGGGCAGTGCTAAGCTAGGTCGGGGGGGACAGAATCATTCTGTGTCACGGTCGCAGTGGTGGATGCATGGCACTCTGCCTTTGCCCAAACCCATAAAACTATACGCTACAAGGAGCACACTTGTCTGTGTGTAAATCCGAACATAAATTTTAAAACATGAAGACAAAAAGCCACAAAGCAGTGGCTAGCATGGCCATTTGGACATAGCTCCACTACAGCAGTGGCATCGGATCGGCCCTGTCCAACTTCTTGCTTTAGGCCTCCTCTGCTCTCCGGCCCTGAGCCTCTCGGGGCTCTGGGCGGAGATGGGGGAGCTTTTCTTGGGGAGCGAAGAAATGATCCCAGCTGCCCCCTTCCCCCTTCAACTTTTTCTGTCTTCCCTTTATGCAGTCTTGGACTGTCAGGCTGAGGCAGCCGAGTCTCTGGGAAGATTGAGAATCCTCCCGCAGGGGCGGCATAAGCAGGCTTGGGGCAGCCAAGTGGGCAGCATGCAGCATCCCCTCTTCTCGGGGGGTGCTCTCCAAGGCCCCCAGTGGACGCCTGAAACTGCAGATAAGACAGAACCCTATCTGCATACTATACTGTGTTTTTTCCCATGCATGCATACCTAGGATAAAGTTTAATCTATAAATTAGGCACAGCAAGAGATTAACAACAATAACTATTAATAAAATAGAATAGTTACAGCAATGAAATAAGGGCAACTTGCACAAGCACTGCTATGCTATGGCCGTCAATCTGATAATCAAGACAGCGACTAAGTGACGAATAGGCAGACATCATATAAGGCGTGGGGACACCGGACAATGGGATGATTCACGTCCCTGGCAGGAAGGAGCGGGATGCTACAAGATTACATCAGTGTGCAATTTAAAAGTTGTGAGTTGGGCCCTGGCCGTGTGGCTCAGCTCCTTGGAGCATCATCCCACACACCAAAAGGTTGCAGGTTCAATTCCCAGTCAGTGCACATACCTAGGTTGTGGGTTCCATCCCCAGTCGGGGTGTGTACAGGAGGCAACCAATTGATGTTTCTCTCTCACGTCAATGCTTCTCTCTCTCTAATCATAAATAAATCCTTAGATGAGGACTGGAAAATAAAATAATAAAATAAAACTTACGAGTTGTTTATTTCTGGAATATCCCACTTAACGTTTTCAGACCACAATTAACCCCAGGTAACTGAAACCATGGAAAAGTGAAACCATAGATTAAGGAGGGACTAGGATAAGTGGAGATGGCCGCTCAGGCGTGGAGGGCAAGGGGACCCCCGGTTCCCTCCCAGTTTGTCCCGCGTGATTTCCAGGGCAGAGAGGCAGGGAGGGCAGCAGAGCAGAAGCCCGGCTGGCTGTAGAGGAAGAGGGACCCCCATAAACTCCCACGGCAGAGGATGAGGCAAGGAGAGAGCTGCAGGGTTGTCACCCTGATTGGCCAGTTCCGTTTTGCCGTGCACCTGTTGTGTACCTTGAGCGAATTTCTGGTTGCTGGTGAGGGTGTGTCAGAGCTCCGCCTGGTTTCTTCATCTGTAATACGGAAAAATATGTATAATCGCACCCATCTCAGAAGGCTACTGAGACTATTAAATGAGTTAATGTTCATTCATTTTCCCAACAAATATTTATTGATCATCTGTTATGTACCTGTCACTGTCTTATGGGCTTACGATACAGAAAAAAATCCCTATTTTCACGGGTTTGCAATGCAGGGAGCAGAACGGTTAGTAACAAAGAGTAAACAGATGATACAGGAGGTGGCGGAAATTCTGTGAAGAGAGGGGGCTAGCAATTGACAGTCTGAGGGAGCTGTTTTGTACAGGATGATTAGGGGAGGGAGGACTCGCCCAGGTGGCAGAGCCTGAGCAGAGGCCTGGAGGATGGGAGAGAGCAGGGTGGGGAGGGGCGCATCCCTGCAGCGGGAACAGCATCGGCGGAGGCTCCGAGGCTGTCTCGTGCTTACTGAGAGGCCAGTGCAGCTGCTGTGGAGGGGACGAGAGTAAAAATGAGATCAGAGAATTGTGAGAGACCAGATGATGAGGGGCTGGTAGACCACTGTCTGTGATTTATCTTTTTATTCAGAGTGAGATAAGAAGACATTAAAAGCCTTTGAGGAGTGACAAGATCTGACCCACATTTTAAAAGGATCTCTCTGGACAGTTTGAGAAGAACAGATAGCGGGACGCATGGGTGAAGGCGGTGAGCCCAGCTGGGAAGGAAGTTATTGCTTAACCTCCAGGAGAGCTCATGGTGGCTGCGACAAACAGAAGCATATATGTATAATACAACAGAGCGGGCCCGGGGAAAGCGCTCAGTCCATGTTATCTGTAACTATTATTGCCAGAATCATCAAGTTCATCCTCATCATCATCAGGAGTAGAGGTCAGCCCATGTGCCCACAGGGAACAAGCATCAGACCTTCCTGCGCTCCCCGTGGAGTTCTATGAACTTGGTGGACCCTCGGTGGGAACCTGGAGCTTCTGGGCAGAAGTCTCCTCTCTCTCTCTCTCTCTCTCTCTCTCTCTCTCTCTCTCTCTCTCAGCCTGTCCCCTGAGAGAAGGGACAGGGCTTTTTGACACTACTTCAGTTTTGGGAAAGAACCAGATGGAAGTAGCCTAGGGGGCACAGAGCGTCTCAGGGATGGGGAAGACGAAAGAGAGCAGCTCAGGCCAGGCAATACAAGCTGTTGCCCTTTCTATCTGAGCAACTCATTTAATCTTCAAAACGTGTTCAGAAGTCATCAGTGTGTCTCCGTCCTCAGATGAGAAACGCGGACCAGAGGGAAGCTAAGTGCCAGCATTGGTAACTGAAGCAGCCTTCTGGCTTGGGGGCAGCAGGCCTCCGGGCACGCCTGCTCCGCCACGCGCAGCTCAGCCTCTCCAGGTTGGTTGTATGGCACATCCTGGGACATAGGTCCAAGGGCCCCATTCAGGACTCGGACCCAAAGTCAGGCTTCTGAGTGACTCTCCCTCTTGGGGTCCCCGGCACATAGAATCGACTGGTTCTGAAATCACTCTTCCTTTTGCTCCTTGTGTACAAAGGTAAGATCTCTTCTTCTTCATGATGGAAAACAGGGGATCACCAAGAAGTGTCCTCTCTCTTAACTGTGGGTTTTGGCAAACACAGAATGATTGGCTCTTCCTCGGTAGAATTTTTTAAACTTATCTCAGGGGAAACCACCTATCTGTGACAAGCAACGTGACTTCTAGAAGATTTCTGGTCTTTCTGTTCTAACCAAAAACAACAACAACAACAACAACAAAACAACCCTCATGCAAGTATTTTCCACCTGTGAAATATCATGTATAACCATGTCAAAGAAATCAAGTATCTTTGGAGGAAGGGCTAGTTCTAAGGCTAGGACAGGGAAAAGTACAAGATAAGCCAGAATATCTTTATGCCAGAAATAAGGAAGCTGTCAAACATTAGCAAAGATTACAGGGTTTGTGTCAAAATGACACAGGAGCCAAATTGAATAGGCTCCCACCAGTCAAAGCTGGTTTACCATGAGCGTGAGTCAGGGCAGTCCGCTCTATTAAAACACATCCAGATGTTTAAGTCCGTGAGTGTATAATAATACTAAACACGTAAAATGAAATAAACCTCGTCGGTCACTTCCGGAGAATACTACGGAGCAAACTCATTCTTTTGGAAACTGGTAAATAAAGGGAAAGAATCAAACATGTATTCTGTCTTCCCAGCACAACCGATAACCACCAGGAACCAAATCCTCTATGAAGAAAATGTTATGTTTATAGGAGAAGCATTATGGCCGAGAAACAGTATGGCGGGATCATTTTGTAACAACTAATGGAGCAGTTGATCTAGGACAGGGGCGCAGACGGCTCTGTGACTGAGAGACAACTAGGTATTGACACCTCCTGAGGGAAGAGCACAAGGCCGAGGCAAATCAAGCCTTAATCTGATCAAAGCATCCCGATCTATCTAACTGCCCATTTAAGAAAATTTAGGGACAGAGGAGCACGGTAAACGACACCATAGCATTCGGCAAAATCAGATTGTGGGAAAACCTGTAGGACAAAGGATCCGGTTGCTACAAAAAGTAAATTCCAAGAGAAAAAACATATATACACTGGAAGTGGAAACTATACATTAAAGGAGACTTGAGGACATATCGATCCATCAAAATATTTAGATCTTACTGGATCCTGATAAAAATAAATGAAGGGCAAAAAAAGAGTTTATGAGATAATCTAGGAAATTTCAACACTGATAGGGTGTTTGATGAAATTTAAGGAATTCACATTCAGTTTTTGGTGCATGCACCCATGAGCTATTTCGGCCTAACAAACCACCCCAACTGATTTAGTGGCTTAAATCAAGGGTTATTTTGTTGGTTCATGGCTCTGTGCATCACCGGTTTGGGCAGGTGTCAGCTGGGCTGGCTCATGTGTCCCACATGGCGTGGCTCGTTCTCTCACGTGCCCAGACCCCGCAGGAACAGCGATGCCTCTCTCTCTGCTCCGCGTGGCCTCTCACCCACAAGGGGGTGAACCTGGGCTTTGGGCTTCCCCACAGGGTGGCAGAAGCGCCCACAGCAAGAAAGAGGAGACCCCATGGGCGAGCGCGCTCTGAGTTTCTGCCTTGCATCGTGTTTGTTAATGGCCTATGGGCCAAGAAAGCCACCCTGTCACACACAGAGGCAGGGTAGGAAGGGGACATCACCAGGGCGTGAGCGCCGAGAGGCATGGTTTCCTGGAGGTCATGCTGTGACTGCCAACCACAGTGTGATAGTGGGATTATGAATATGGTTTCAAAAGAGTGTTTATCATCTAGATATGCATATTAAAATATTTCCATATAAAATGATATGCTTCGAAGTGATCGCTGTGTGGGGAGGGAGGAAGGGAGGGAGGGAGGGGGGGAGTATAGAGATAAAATGAGATTGACCGTGAGTTATTGGGGCTGATTGGTGAGTGGATCATTATATTATTGTTTCTACGTTTCCATGTGTTTGAAATCTTTAATGATGTCAAGTTCTCTTTGCAATGCCTGGTCAACTGCCAGCACTAGGACACCCAAGGAAGACAGGAGCTTTCGCACCATCACTGTGGCTCCCAGGATATCATGCCCCAGCTTCCCAAGGTGACACGGAGCAACGCGGCACCAGGGGGACTTTTCTAGGCACCTGCTTTCTCCCTCCTCCTGCCAAATAATGTGAAACGGAGCTGCTCCTATAAGCAACGTGATAGGAAGAGCTCCGTCAGCCCTTGCACCTCCAACACCTGGGATTTCACTGATTAGCATTCACTTTCCGCGCCCGCCCCCCCCCCCCCGCCATTATTTGGGGACTCAGGGCATGGACCTATTCTAGACAACAAATTGCAAATCACTGCAATTATGAAAAGGGAAAAAGAAGGAGAAAAATCAGAACGCAGGGGCCATGAAGGGGGCGGTGCCTCTGGCTACGGAAAGGTGTTAGAGAAGAAAGAAGATGGAGAAGAGACGGA
Organism: Mormoops blainvillei; assembly: GCA_004026545.1. Lineage (NCBI taxonomy): Eukaryota > Metazoa > Chordata > Mammalia > Chiroptera > Mormoopidae > Mormoops > Mormoops blainvillei. The sequence continues at coordinate 25,784 of PVJD01014852.1, forward strand.
GCCCATCCGGCTGGGACCAGCCAGCATGCATCTCGTGTGCTAAACATTTGTTTGGATAGAAAAAGGGAGAGCTGTTAACGTTTGGACGTGATTTATCCCCTTCAAGTGCTTGCAATCATTCGTTCACTCAAAACATTTATCGAATGCCGACTGCATGCCAGGCCCTGCTAATGCTAAATGGACATAAGAAGATGATTTAAGAGATTTTTCCAATCTGTATTAATGAGGATAATTCCAGCTGTAATGATAAATTACAGTTCAAATAGACTGAAGCAGGAAAGATTACTTATCGGCTCATGGAGCTGGAAAGTCTAGGGTAGCTTCAGGCACAGTTAGATCCAGGTGCTCCAACAACACGGCCGGAAACCTGTCTCTCTCCATTTCCTTCTGCGTGGGCAACACTCCCAGACACGTGCTCCCACCAGCAGCAACAGGCTTACCTCCTATCCCCTTGGCAGCAAATGCTCCAGGACTGGGTCTCCCTGGGACAGCCCGGCTCCGTGCCCGTTCCTGGTGCGGGAGAAGGAACGCACGGTGGCCAGGCTGCGGACCTGGCTCTGTGACCAAGGAAAGGTCAGATGTACTCAGCAACACGGAGAATATCCCCCAAAGGACAATCGCAACGCGGCCACCTAGAGGAGGGGGACGGACATTGGCCTGACGAAGCGACTGTGTGCTTTAGGTACCTACAGTCCGTCTTTCCTTCACTTCCTGAATGCATTTTCACTGAGCACTTGTATTCCAGTCTCTCTTCTGGGTGCCAGGGACACAGCAGTTGACTAAGACCAAGTCACGGGGGCGTATATTCTAGAGGTAGAGGCGGAAAACAAAAGTGTCGACGGTAAGTCTTTATTTAAATTCCAGATCATGATTTCCCAGGAAGCAAGTAATCATGAGAGACCTGCTTTGAAAAGGGGAGAAAGGGGCGGACACGGAGGGAGGGTAGCCGTGAAGGCCAGGACATGAGCCTGGGTCTGTCCCAAGGGAAACCCCACTTTCCCTCGACCCAGACCGCCCCGTCCAACCCCACTCCTTCCCATGGTGAGCGTGGCTGCTCCCGAAATGCACAGGGGGCGAGGGGTACTGGGTAAGGAGTCGGGGGGGCCCCAGCCCAAGCCCCCAGGGTCACAGCTCACAGCAGAACTTCCTGCCACTCCTTCCACCTCTCGGGGCCTCACTTTCATGGCCTCTAAACAAAATGCCTGCATGTTTAGACAGTGTGTCTTTCTTGGAGAACAATGACAGTAATCACTGGTTGCTGGAGGCCACCCTGACATTTCCTGAAGGCCATCAGTTACGACAGTGTGTCTATCATTAGGAGATGGGCCCTTGGTTCTTATTTATAAATGTTTGGCCTTAGGATTTGGGCCGTGCCCCCAGCAGCCCAGGGAGGTGCTCAAGGGCTCTCCCAGAGTGGTTAAGACGAGGTTTGCCAGATAAAATACAGGACCCCAGTCAATTTGAAGTTCAGATAAGCAATGCATAAACTTTTAGTGTAAGTATATCCAGAATCTTGCATATGACATACTTATAGTGAAAAAAATATTTTTTTAATTTGTTGTTTATCTGAAATTCAAATTAACTGGCCATGCTATGTTTTTATTTTCTGTATCTGAGCCAGACCCCGGTGAGGTTTGGGGGTGAGGGAGCACCTAGCTGCATCCCCAATCTTTTCCACTCTTCCCGCCTTGGTCCCAGTCCACCTCCTCGTGGTCCTC
>PVJD01014853.1:0-27424 GCA_004026545.1 Mormoops blainvillei
TTTGGACTGGGTACAAAATATTCATGTTTATAAGCTAAATAGAATTAGATTTGGGAATCTGATAATAACGAACAGGTTTCTCATCTGTATCAACACAACAGGATATTAAAAGGCTTGTGAAACTTGGTGCTGTTATTTCCCGTGCAGGATTAATGGTCTTCACATTGAGGACTTTGGAACCTCGGTTCCACCCTCAGCTGCAGGCCCACCAGAGCCCCAGTTATGATGAAAACACAAAGTTCCCAAAGGTTTCCAGGCTGGTACCAGCCCATTGAAATTGCACTAATGGAACCCACAGGGGTGGACCTTTGTGGACTGTCTATAATGTGCCGATCTGTCTGCTCACATCTTGCAGCCTTCTTCATTTCGTGTCGACAACAATCCCATGAAGGAGGGCGGGCTTAGAGAGAGGAGCTAAGTGACTCCACCCCGGTGGGTAGGAGGGAGGCTGCTGTCTCCAAGTATATGCATGAAATGGGACAAAGGAAACCCAGAAGTGGCGAGAGAAGCAGGAGGAAGAGGGTGGGAGGAGGGGCACTGAATAAATACGGCAGCCCTGCCCTCACTGGCGTGGCGCAGTGGGTTGGGCATCATCTGGCAAACTGAAAGGTCAGTTGTTTGATTCCTGGTGTGAGTACATGCCTGGGTTGCAGGCCAGGTTTCTGGTTGGCGGCATGCGAGAGGCAACCAATCGATGTTTCTCTTCCCACTCTCTCCCTTCCTTCCCCCCTCTCTAAAAACCAATAAATAAAATCATTAAAAAAATACAGCAGCCCTGCCTCCCTCACTCTGGCTTACTCCTGTGCAGATATCGGAACTGTTTCCCCCAATTCCCTCTGCAGATGAATTACGCAGGCTGCGCGAAGGACGTCGGCGAGGCAAACTTAGCGCCGTTTTCATTGCTCTTCCTCATGGGGAAGTTCATGCTGTGGAATCATTATTTTTTCTGTAGATGGTCTGTTTTGAAGAGCACCCTAGAGCACGTTGTTTCCCATGGTATCTGTGGTCTTTCCTCTAACACAGCGTTTCCAGGGGGAGAAAGTGTCAGGATGTTTTATGGCAGTCTGTGTTTCCATACGTTAGAACCTGAGCAAATACCTTGATTGTGATGATCATTAAATGTTTGATCTTTAAAACAGAGGGCAGGGCGTTGCTGAGAGAGGGGAAGGCTGAGCCAGGGAACTCCAGCCACGGCCCCCGCTGCCTCTTCATCCCGCCTCCGGACTTTCCCTCTGGGATGTGCTTGTTCGGGAGGCCCGTTTGTTGTGTTTTATGTTTTTATAGCTTTTCTTCTAAACATGCAGCAAAATACCATGAGTTACTAAATAAACAACAGGTGATTACCACGAGGAAATTTTATAATATACACAGGGTCTGTCCAGGAAAAGTCCAGCCATTGTTAATATAACAAGGAGTGTTTGCATGACAGCGATGTCACCTGGCAGCCAAGGAGAGCAGACTGGGCTGCGCTTGCATGAACGATGACGACTTCACTGCACTAGTCAGCAGGGGTGGGAGGTGCTGTTGAGTAAGCATGTATGTGTACTGTGTGGCTGTTGCATTCAAAATGACTGAGTAGAGCAACGAATCTGCATCCAGTTTTTCATTGAGCTTGAACATTCCTCTGCAGAAACTATTTCAATGATTCCGAGGCCGCAGCAATGGGCTGCTGGTGATTGGCAGCTTCATCAAGACAACGTGCCCAGTCATGTATCATGTTTTTTGGTGAAACATCAAATCACTCCCTACAACCCAGATTTGGTGCCCTGTGACTTCTCTTTGTATTCTAAAACTAAAATCACCCTTGAAAGGGAAGAGACCTCCCTTCAGACCGTCAGTGAGATTCAGAAAAATACAATGGGGCAGCTGATGGATGACTGGGAGAACCATGTGAGGTCCTAAGATGCCTACTTTGAAGGGGACTGAGGGGTCATTATCCTATGTGCAATGTTTCTTGTACCTTCTTGTATCTTGTATCTTCTTCAGTAAGTGTCTCCATTTTTCATATTACGTGGCTGGGTACCTACTAGACAGACCTCGCTGTATACATAATTTTTCAAAATCAAGGTGATGTTCTTGATTCAGTGGAAGTTTGACAACTTGTGGATTGTTCCTCCTCTGCTTCTCTGCTGTGTGTTTAGTGGGTCTTGTGGTAGCAGAGCGACCAATGCCCCTGGTTAACCAGGGACAGAGAACTAACCAGGACACACAGCTGGACCATTCTGGGCAAATGGGTCACCCTTTGAGTGGTTTCCGTTTGCAAGAGCACCCTGACAGTTCTGTCATTTGAGACGGTGTTGCCCTCCTTGACAACGGGCTCTCTCCCACCTCCGTGTAAGCTTTTCCCAGGGAGAAGTCAGCCTACCTTGTACCCATCCACCATGCCTCTGACAGCTAGCTTCTTCACCTGCTTCACTTTAACCTCTCTCCCGTCTGTCAGTTTTCGTGTGTGGGCTGCTGAAGTCCCACCGCCATCACCTTGGATGGTCATTTTCCCAGGGCAGTATGCCGCAAAGAGGGAGGTTCCATGTGCAGTGTGGTGAAAGTCATTTCCTTTCCTCGTTCCAGGCTGCCCAGGTGACCTCTGGCTGCACCTTAGTGCAACGCAGGATGTCAGCTTCCCACGCTCAGGCCCATCCTGGGCCGCCTGGTTTAGGATCTGTGTAATTTTGTGTAATTGTATTCAATTGCTCACTCAATCTCTGATCACTTTCTAATGAGCTGTTATTTCCAGGGTTGGTAGAAAATGAGTTCAGGAAGAGAAGATGATGAGAGGGGACAAATAGGGAAGTGACTGGCGAGGAGGAGTTTGAGGTAAACAACTCAGCTTCGTGGCGGGGGGAGGGGTGCACAGCGACATGTTGGGAGGATGTCGGAGAGCGAACGAGTGTTACAGTTACCGGGGTAGAGCCATCTCCCCCGGGAGAGGCTAATATGTGGACGAAGTCAGTAAAATGGGCAGATGGCTAGGTTTGTACAGTCTTTGAAAAAGTCAGCAAAGTCACTCTTTTTTAAAAAAAAATTTAAAGGCTACATTTTAGAGTCTTTTAAGTTCTCAGCGAAATAGAGGGGAAGGCACAGGGATTTCCCATGTGCTCCCAACCCACACAGGCACAGCTTCTTTCACTATCGACTTCCTCCACCAGAGGGTACGTTTGTTACAATCGATGAACCTGCACGGACATGTCATTGTCACTCAGAGTCTGTAGTTTCCATTGGGATCCATTCTCGGTGTTGTACACACTGTGGGTTCGGAGACATGTATAAGGACCTGGAACCATCACTACAGTGTTGTCAGCTGGATTTTCACTGCTCTGAAATCCTCTGTGCTCTGCCCATCGCCCACCCCCAACCCCTGGCAACCCCTGATCCTGTTACTGTCTCCACAGTGTTGCCTATTCCAGAATGTCAGAATTGGAAGCACACAGTGTGCAGTCCTTTCACATGGGCTTCTTCCACTTAGCGATACACATTCAAGTTTCCTTGACATCTTTTCATGTCTCGATAGCTCATTTCTTTTTATCACTGAATAATATTCCATTATCTGGATGCACCGGTTTTGTTTTTTGGGTTTTTTTTTTAATGTTTTTGAATCCAGTCAGCTACAAGATAACTTGGTTGCTTCCAAATTTCAGCAATTATGATGGAAGTCACTTTTTTTTTTTTTTGGTCTATTTTATTGAGTATGCCATTACAGTTGTCCCATTTTTCCCCCCATATCCCCTCTGCCCTGCACCCCACTTCATCATCCCCACACATCTTAGTCCATGTCCATGGGCTGTGCACGCCAGTTCTTTGGCTTCTTAATTTCCCACTTTGAAGTGATGGAAAGCATGTGAATTGAACAGTCTTAAAAAATGAAATATACCCAGATGTTATTAAAAATTGAACTGTGTGCAAAGGGCCCCCAATCCATGCTCTCTTCATCCTTTTGCCAGGACTTCTGTTTTCCCGAACCAATTTCAGCAGCTCCCCATTCCTACCTTCCCAGCCCCCCAGGTGGGAACAACTGCTTGGCCAGCTTGCTTTTGTCATTATTGTGTCACCCGGAGAGCTGGGATCTGAACTAAGATTGAAACATGAAAGAAAGAGAAAGTGAAGAAAACCATCTTGCGGTGGCAAACCTTCACGGATCCCCTATTTTATTAAGATGTAAATCATTTGAAGAAAAGCCAGAGGAAGATAGAGGAAACGAGTGTCACTTCCCCCCAGGAAAGCTGATGGGTGGCCATATAAATTGTCTCAGATGGCAACCTCCAAAGCAGAGCTCTGTCTCTGTGGAAACAGTTCGTGGAAACAGACTTCGGTGAGAGCAACACATTTTGTGTTCTCCCCAAGACCCTTCTCCTGTGAGACAATGATGGAATGACGAGTATCCAACATATGCGCATTAACTTACTTTTGTCAGTTAAACTTGCACCAGGGGGCAGGTGGGTCCTCACACATTATTCTGAGGGACTGGGCTTCCGCTGTAGGCGGCTGTCCCCATTGGCCAGGGGCAGGTGTGGAAATGGAGGCCACGCTGTGGTGTAGACTCCAGCTGAGTTCCTTTCAGTGCCGTCTGAGCCGTTAACTATTATACGGTGCTGTTCAATCTGATGTCGGCAATATCAGGGTTGGCCATTTCAGATTTCCCTTCAGGACTCGTAAATAAACAGAGGACCTAGTATGGGTGTAATATTAACTATGGATAAACTAGAGACATCATGTCCTCACCCAGTTCCACACAGGGTCAAGGTCAGCATCCAGGCGCTTGCAGCTATTCACAGGCATGTGGGGTCACGGACTCTGGAGCAAGCCAGAAATTTCCAGATCCCACCCTCCAGCTCCCCACCCACCGCTGGCGTCCCTGGGGAGCTGCCTTGCCTACCTGGCGGCGGGGCTTCCAGCCTCTCTCTGAGCTTGTCAGGCACCTCCTTGTTCGCAGGAACAGGAAAGATCCTTCCTTGGGTTGAGGCAACACGTGTGGACTCCCCGAGAATCTCGCCACTCAAGCCTGACATCTTCTCGTCTTCCTTAGTGGTGAGTGAGCACCTGACCAGCGTTGAGTTTAAAACACAGACAGTTTTGAAAAACACAAAGACAGGCTTTATAGAGCCACGAACTACTCGGGGACCTTTGCGCGGCTCCATTTCAATACGTACAGTAATAAGAGGGCTTTCGTATGACTTGTACGACCTCAGTCAGTGATATTTCATGCCTGCAAATGTGTGTGTGTTGTGCAAATGACACCATCAGACCTCAGAACTACAACGGTGAACTTCTCTCTAGTGAGTTCTGTTCCTGCACCCATGTGGAGGAAATTTCCATCATTTTCTTCTATTCTCTCTACTAAGACACCCACAAAGGGAAAAGGTATCAAATTAGAGCACCATCTATGTTTTATGGCAACATGGAAAGAACAATTTCATCATCAACAATTTCAAGGAAAATTCTTAAATCTATTTTCTCATTTTCTTAGCCATGGAACAATTTGTCAAATTGGCCTCGGGAGAAAGAATGAAAATAATAATAATTAAGAGGAATTTTTAGGATAGTTTTCAAAAACTATGAGCTCAAGGAATTCTGATTTGTTTCTGTGGTGTGAAGTAGCAGATAAATATTTTTCTCTTCTTGACCATATACTGATAACCCAGGAACAACAAAGGGTGATGGATTGTTGGTTGTTGCCTTTGTTAAATGAAAATGACACCGGTTCGAATATTCAAGTTGGTTTCATTGGTTGGCAGAAAAGAGAAATAAAGGGTTGTTTCCCCACCATACTATTGGGAAAAACCTACCACAGAGAGAAGGTCATGGTGGGAAGCTCAAGAAATGACCAGTGGGACAGTCAGAAACCAGCTCGTTTTCTAATCAATGTCACTGAAGGGCTGGAGAGGAAGTGGGGAGTCCCAGACGGCAGCCGAGCACGGCGCACCCGGGCCCCCAGCCCCACAAGCCCCGGGCCACTGGGGCTCCGATGCTGACATCACCCATTCAGGCCAGCTCAGTTGGCAGCTAGAATTACTTCCCTGACGTGGGTAACCCACCCCAACATCACGTGCAGAAATTCCTTGCCAGATGCATTATTTCTCATTGGAAGGTAGTAGAAGGCAGTTGTGGGGCGGAGGGGCGGAGGCGTTGTCCAGACCTGCCTGGTGCGGGGACCTTGGTGCTTCTCAGAGTGAAAGTTGTTGGGTGCGCAAGTCTTGGCAACATCCAGAAGGAGCTTCGCACATCTTCCAAATGTTGATTTTTCAAAGTGCCGAGCAATCACATAGAGAACTCTAAAAATGCAGATGCCTAGGTGTCCACTCTCCTCCCACCTCCCAGCCCCCAGAATCCGAAAGTCTTGGGAAAGGGTGAGGAATATGGAGTCGAGCTCCCCAGCAAAAATGGAGACTCTGCCTTCGACCATTTCTGCTGTTTAGGACTTGATTTCTCTTTCAGGAATTTTGTTATCTTATTGACCATTTGAAAAATAAGCACATACACATGTGTAATGCTTGTGCACATTTATGTACATACATATCTATCTTTTTAAAAGGGGCATATAGCCCCAGCTGGTGTAGCTCAGTGGATTGAGTGCCGGCCTGTGAACCAAAGGGTTGCGGTTCGATTCCCACTCAGGGCACGGACCTGGGTTGTGGGCCAGGTCCCCCAGTAGGGGGCGCGTGAGAGGCAACTACACATTGATGTTCCTCTCCCTCTCTGTCTCCCTCTTTTCCCCTCTGTCTAAAAATAAATAAATAGAATCTTTAAAAAAATAAAAATAAAATAAAAGAGGCATATATGGGATATTTTTGATATACGACAGCGAGATGGCAATAGTACTACTTTTTAAAAATATTGCCCAAAATCCTGCAACATACATGTTCACTCCATTGCCATCACCTTTTGAGCAAATCAGTTTTCCACTCATCTTCCTCTTTGGTGTTGTCATCCAAACACTGTCATTTTTTTTTTCTTTTCTTTTCTTGGTAATTGTTGGTTTTAAAATAGCTTTTTCTAATAGTGGATTTTCTTCTTTCCTAAAATAAATAAAACAGTGTATCATGTGTCTCCTTCTTTTTTTTTCTTCTTATCCTACAGTAAAAGGCACTGAGAGAGCCACCCACCTTGGTTGTCTCCCGTAAAACGTGGTCTTGTTTGGTTATTAGTTTACCGTGATGGTTGAGGTGTTTGTTTATAATTAAGATGCATCTCACATTTTCCACGTGGCTTTGCTCTCTAGCCCTCCCGTGGTTCTGTCTCACTTGGGAAGGTATAAACTCACTTTTAAAAACTGACAAGATTGTGGGTCCTATGAGGCCTATGTGATACGAGAGGACGTTTCTCTTCAGTTCTTATTCTGTTTATAATCACTTGTCTACACTTGTACTGCCCTTAGCTAGGAGAGTTTGTTCTCCAGATATTCTATTAGTGCTTTTGTTGGCTTTGTTTAATCATGTTTCTTACCTTTGTGTTGTAAGAGTTCCCATTTTAAACTTTACACTTCTAAGGTTACCTTTAAAAAGAGTTATTTTCTGGAATGACATAGACAGGTTGTCAGGGGGCAATGCAGCTGCCCTTTAACTGGGAGCCATTTTATGTACATAATAAAAATGATTTCTGCATCTTTATCAGTTCTGTGTGTGAGCTCATAAATTCCCGGCATCATGGCAAAGCCTCCTGAAGGACGTTTCTCCACATACTGCCAGGAGCAATCAAGGTTTAAACTTATTTCCAAAGGTGCTCAAATAACCAGGGTGGTGTGTGACCGTGGGGAAAGCTTGGTAAGATTAGCATCACGTGTCTCTCCATTTAGAGAAAGAAGATCACCCCTTCTGAAATAAGGGTAAAGAGGAAATGTTCAGTGTTTGCTTTTACGGATGGCAAGTTATGAGGTGAATCGTCAGTGTTTTGGTCTTGCTGTAAATGAGGTGTGGGGTGGGACTTCAGTTACTTGCTTGTAAGTTTGCAGTCTGGTTTCTTTTTACTTTCAAACACAGCCACTGTCTCATGCTACAGTCGACCTACTAGACAGGAGCCTGTACTTTATGAATGACAGTAACTTATTTTAGTGACAACTGAAAAGATGCAATCAAATGATGGCATCTTTTTCTCAGTGATAGAAATCTGTGATGGAAAGTTTCTGAGATGGAGGAAGGGGTGGGTATTCCTTGAATGATCTGCAGTTACTAGTCATTGAGGTAGACTTGTGTCATCTATGGAAAGACACAAGGCCTTCCTAAAACTTTGTCCTTGGGCACAGGCCCAAGAGCACATATGCTAAATGCTTCTATAAATCAAAACACTGTCGGATTATGTAGCCGGTATTCCTAATACTTAACAGCCAAACTCTGATGATCCAATGCCTGGTGGATCTGTCTGACATGTTCCAGTAAGATATCCATGTGTATTTAATCTCCTTTCTAAATGTTATATCACTGTTAACATCAAACACACATCTTTCCTTAAAGGTGGTGATTCTATATAATGATCTTGATTTTGAGGTGGAAAAAAGCTTAGAGCAAGTAAGTAGACATTAATATCGCTTTTAGTGTATACATCCTTTTTCTTTTTTACTTACAGTAATATTTCTTCAATACTTAACAGTATTATTCAATTGGTTCCTCTCTCACCCAAGTAAAGTAATACATTTTTTACTGTCCGAACAAGAGTTGGTTACAAATTTGTCAGCATCCTGTATTCACAATTATAATGATTATTTTATATGAGAAAGTTAAATTAATGTTATTTCTGTAACTGAATAGAATATTATTTGAATCAATGATAAAATTTTCACTCTGATTCTTATTTTGGTATTATTAACCAAAATATGTTGCAACTGAATCTTAATTGTAAGCAAATTTTAGAAGCCAATTTAATAGTTTCCCCAGCAAGTCAGTCCTTTCACCTGTAGAGGTGACATGTGACAGGTCGCTGGCAGTGAGGGATGATTATTGCTTCTGGGGCTTCACCACTGAAACACTTTTGTACGCATCCAGAAAACATCGGCTGGAGCGAAGGGCTGTGGGTTTTAAGCACTTGATCACGTGCACTTCTTATCTTTCCTGGCTTCCCCGAGCGGACAGCACGCTACCTGGATTCTAGACTTTGCTTTCTCATGTCAAGGCTGCATGAACTAGCCTCAACATCACTGAACCTCAGCGTCTTCTGAAAGGTGGAGATAGCAGTGTCTGAGTGCTTACTTCTAAAACATACATGTTACTAACTTATAAAGTAATTTGTAAAGTGTTTTGAAATATCAGGCATTTATCATTTTATTCACTCATTCATTGATTCATCAATTGATTGATTTATTGATTTATTCATCAACCCATTCATTTGTCAACAATCTGTGGAATGCCTTCTGTTTGCAAAGATCTGGGCTTGTTGCTTGATACTGAAAAACGAGACACTGTCTTTAAGGAGCTAACAATGTAATGCAGAAAACTGAAAAGCGAACACACAATCCTAACACAAACTGTTAACTGATAAATCCTTGGACAGTGGGCTAATGGTTACAAAAGGGCTATGAGGTATCATGAGAGTAGAGATTATGCTGAGTATCCTATAAAAGGTTAGCAAAATGCATTTTATATTTCACATAAAAAGCATTTTATATTTCATGTAGTCTAGTCTACCATCTTCCAAGAACACCTAAAAACAGTGTTAATCTCTGTAATTTTTAAAATCATTACCCAGTGGAAGACAGCCTCTGAGGAACCATGTGTCTCTATCTGTGACTGAAGTAATCATCTCTAGATACTTTTCTTTGGCTTTTTTTTTTTTTAAACTTTTGGTATCTCTCTTTTTTTTTAAGACGGTATGGAAGGGAGGGAGAAAGAGAAGAAGAGAAACATCAATGTGTGGTTGCCTCTCACACATCCCCTAACGGGGACCTGACCTGCAACCCAGGCACGTGCCCTGACTGGGAATCGAACCAGCAACCCCTTGGTTCCCAGGCCAGTGCTCAAGCCACTGAGCCACACCAGCCAGGGCTGGATACTTTTCTGAGGGAGGGTTATCATCCACATTCTTTGCTCAATACCCTGTTCAGTGCACAATGGAAATTCAGTTACTGCTGACCGGATGACTGCCAAACTGTCAACATTGGCCGATTTCCTCAGAATTGCCTACATAGTGAGAGACTTGAGGGATCCTGAGGGCCTGGGTTCACACAGGACCATCCCCCATGGGACTGGCCAGGAGCAAATGTTCCTACAGAGACCAACAGTTCCAGAGTGCATCATATCATCTTGTTTTTACTCTTTTTTTCCCTTCAGAGTGCTTCTATTAATTTAATTATATTTCACATGAAGTGAACATAAGATATGTTTTAAAAATTCATGAAAAACATTATATGAGAAAGTTTAAAGCAAACTTCTGAATGATGAAGTAATTTTCAGTTCTTTTTAAAAAATATATTTTAATGTTTATGCCATTAAATGAATGGTGGCTACCCTTTCCTCTGATCTCCTCCTAAATAAGGCTTCACCAGAACATGGACAGGTTGTGTTCAGCTTGTAATTATATCCTTTAACTTCTTAAATTGGTTCAATATAACAATTTGTAACAGCATAAAAAACCAATCAAATTTTTTTAAAAAATAACCAACAATCTAAACTTTCGCAAATGACAAGATAACGAGCACCGTAATGTGGGATTTGGGATTCTTGGTGTCCTCCCAGGCGTGGCCCCACCACTTGCTGTGACCCAGACAAATCAGGTAGCCCCTTGGGCCTCAGTTTATCATGTCAAAGGAGCAAACTGGACTGAGTAAACTCTCAGAAACCTTCCGTTTCTAATAGTCTTATTTCAGCAACACGATGACTGCCTCTGGATGTTAAAGAAATAACTCAGGAGAAAATGACAAATCGAACTGAACTTGAGAACAGAAACAGGGATTGCCGGCAAGTGTTTGCAATAGGCTTTTGGGTGCAAACTGACGTGCTATCTTGAGAATGAGGAGAAGCGTTTTGATATTTTATCGCCATTTTTGGTTGGCAGAGGAAGGATTGGTTAGAAAAAAGTTGAGTATGTATTTGGTTTAATAACATAAGAATATCTTATTTGTTTGCAAAGAATTAAGACAGGGAACGTCTGTATTTTCCTGTGTCGTGTGTTCTGGGGCAGGGGCCTCCCCTCCGCACACAACTCGGGAGGCGTCCCCCACACAGGATGGCCTCTCAGGAGCCCGGGTGGACCTCTGCTCCACCACCTGGCCCTTCTGTAGGAAATGCTCATGAGAATGAGACAGCGTTCTTGTGTGGGTCTCTGGAATGCACTGGAAGCTCCCAGAATGGAGTAGATGATCCTCGGATAGTACATGTGCCCCTTCTGAGACATCAAAGATAAGCCTCCCAGTGCTTTCATAACAGCACTGCTCAAACTTATCAACGAAACCCTTGTTAGAGCTTTAAAATCTAGAAAGAGCTGTTGGGATATGTGCTGTTTCTTTTTATTCTTAAATTCCACCAGTGGAGACTGTTTCTAAGAGGCTTGGTCCCTTAATCCAAGCTGATTGTTAAACGATTTGTCGTCTAACAATTAAGTGCAGATGGTTTTGAGCAGGAATCAGATAAACAACGATGCAATTTAGGGGTGGTTCAATTTCCGGGTTGGATTTGCATCCTAATCCTAGACTTAAAAAAAAAAAAAAATTAGAAACCTGTTTCCAGCTGATCTGTAATGTTCTTTTACGACCGTCACAGCAATACTCCAGGAGTCCTTAAGCATAGGACCTAATGCTCCTTTTTCCGCTGTGTGTAAAGTAAGCTTTTTAAGAACCCAACATACAACCGTAGTCTCTAAACTACTTAGGGGGCACAAGCCACAGTGAAATTAATTTGCAAAGGCAGGTGAAAGGTGGAAGTGCATAAAGATTGTGTAAGTGCCAGTTTCTGTCGATAAAAGGAATGAAAGAATTCCCACCTGAGCTCGGCCCGCCGTGGTAGATTGCAGTGTAGTTTGAAATGTGGTCCTGGACAGAAGAGCAGCCAACCTTTGGCGGCACCGTGTGTGTGGAATTCCTTGGGGGGATATCTCGGGGTTGAAAAAGAAGCATTTCTAACACTTGAGGGCAGTGTGGCCGGTGCTGCTCACCCTGAGAGCCCCGTGGGTGGGTGCACACAGGGTCCTCGGGGTACCACTGGATCCCAGTGTGGGAGCCTCTGGTTGAGTCCACGTTGGGAAGCCATGCGCTGAAGGCTGCCATCCCGGTTGTCATCATAGAGCCGAAGGCCTCCTGTCGTTTGTGGACGGGGCTGGGAACAGGTGCGTGGCTGCTGGCTTTTCTCCGGCTTTCTCACTTTGGATCTTCCCCTTTCTTTTGGGCTGTTTCTCCTTCCACTTCTGGAACCCTGGCACTTCTTTGAGGACAGGTGGTGACAGCCAGCCCCGGGAGCCCCCGTGGCACTGGGCCTCCTCTTTTCAGCCTTGCCTCTCAATCTGGAAGAACAGCTAAATCGTCCTCAAAAGCCTGACCTGAGGTCGGCTCGACAGTGCAGTTTCACATGCGGAGAAGCAGTGGACGGGCCCGCTCCCCGCTTGCCCACGCGCACCGTGCTTCTATGTCATGGATTTTGGGGGGCTGTGATTGGGAGGCCACCAGTAGGGCCACGGAGTGTCTCCGGCCCCACAATTTAATTTCTTATTCAACATATTCTAAGAGGTCGATGTTTTGATCAGGGTGTGTTTCTTCTGAGAATTTAGCTTCAACTTGGACCAGAATTTGGCTCAGGTCTGCCTTGAATGCGTGGTATACTTCCCTGTGAATTCTCATCCTACACATTAAAAGAACCGAGGGCATTCCCCACGTGTTGGGTGTGGTAGGCAGAGTTCTAACGTGAACCCCGAAGACCTGGCCTGCGTCTGACTTTCTCCCATCAAGTGTGGCGGGAGCCTGAGAATGTGCTGAGGTCTCATTCCTGTGATGATGCGACATGACAAAAGGGATTCTGTAGGTCTGATCAAAGTCCCAAAGAAGCTGACCTTAAAACAGGAAGATCATCAGGGTGGGGCTCATCTAATCACATGACCCCTTTTAAATCAGGGTCAGAGGTCAGCAAATGAGAAGAAATTGAGTGGAGGGGGCCACGAGGCAGGGATCTGAGAACAGCCTGTAACTGACACCCACCGTCAAGAAGGTAGGGGCTTCAGCCCCTAAACCACAAGGGACTAAGTTCTAGCAACAGCAAGAGTGCGCTTGGGAGTGGAGTTTTCCCCAGAGCCTCTGAATGGGAACCCAGGCTGGCGAGGCCTTTGTTTCAGCCTGTGACACCCCGAGCGGAGAACGCAGCCATGGGCGCATCTGATGTACAGAACTGTGAGCTCATAACGGGGCGTGACTTTAAGCTGCCGAGCCCGTGGGGATTGGACCACAGACTAGACAACTAGTACACGGGCTCCTCCATAGTCAGGTGGATCCTTTCCTTTGTGTGACGATTTCTGCTCCAGCCCACCCTCTCCCCTCTGCACTGGCACAGCAGGGCTGGGGCTCCGTCTCCCGCTTCTCCACTTGCTTCTTCATTGGACTCTGATGGTCGGGGCTACGGGGGTTGACTTGAAGGCTGGTGGAGAGAGAAGAGATGGAGTCCCATGTACGGACCCCTGTTTCTGTCTGTAACATCAGCCTTGCCCTGCAGCGGCCACTGATCCCCAGAGCCTCACCCAGTTTTAGTTTGCAGGGGTGCATCTGCACTCGCAAAGCCAGCCCCAATGCCCCCTCTCGAGGTGCAGAAGTCAGCCAATAGCATCCCCGATGGAGGTCTGAATTGACAAGGTTTCTCTTCTGGGCTCCTGAAGTCCACCATCTGCCAGCCACCAAGATGTCGCCTTGTAGGTCCCTGGTAGGTCCCAGTCCAGCTCTGTGGGCCCTTTCTTCAAGCCTCTAGGTTCCAGTAGCCTGCCTGTTCCATTTTCTTGGCTCAGCCCTGCATCTCCCAACCCCGAGGCTGCAGGGCCCCTTTGGGCCTTTTCCCACCTCCCGTATCTGGTTAGCAGCCCCTTATCCTCTCTGTTAAGAAGGGATTTCTGTTTTCCTGACTTGATCCTGACCCTTCATCATTTCACTGGGTCTCACATGGGGCGGACAGGAAGACACGGCAGCTCTCGTTTGGAGAGAGGGGCTTCGCCATTTCTGGATCCCACGGCCCCAGCCGCCACCCCTTGTATAGAATATTTTGTAGGCTGACGACAAATGCAGCTCTCCCTGGTGAAGGGGGACTGGGCAGGGGTTGGTGGGTGAGTGGAATGACCTCATATGCCCCGAACCCAGCGAGCACGCCCTTCTCTGAGTCAGCTGCCTCCAGCCTCACCTTGTGCTGATGATCTGCCCATCCAAGGACGAGTACGTTGGGAAATACACTCTCTTAGGAGCTACGGACTCAAACACTCAGCCTGTGGTCTTGCTTTAGGGACTCTTAGCACTTTCTGCGTAGTTCACACAGCCTGGAGTAAGAAAGCCAAGGTCTGGGTGATCTTATGGGTGATGTAGCCTTGAGATGCACGTAGCCCTCTGTCCATCTGCCACGCCTCTGCCCTGTCAGTTACCTGAGGCCCCTGACCGTCTGGCCTGGACCAAGCCTCCAGCACAGCCTTGAGGCCAGCTGGGCACCTGTTACCCTATGGAAGCACTCCATGGAGACCGTGGTTGGTTTGTCGGGGATTTCTTGTTGAACAGGAAGAAGGGAATGTTGCAAGCAGAGTGACAGGGATTTAGAGCCCCTTCATCATAATTCTGATGAGAAACGAACTTTTATATGCCAAGGAATTTACAAAGACTACGCAAAGTTTCACTAAGATTTTAGTAAAACATGTTTAACTCAGTAACCAAGGGGCAGGAGGCCCTGGGAAGGAAGTTCAGAGAAAGGATGCTGGTTGAGTCAGATTGAGTGTCAAGCCTGGGGCTAGGTGGTTGGTTCGGAGCTGGGGTGAATAGCCAACTCCCGGCTCGGTGATATCGGACATCTGCTATAGAGTAGGGCTGGTCTTCTGAAAGGGTTCAGCTCATCAGTCAATGAGGCCAGCAACACAAAAGACCAGCCACAGTGTCCGATACTTTACTTAGATGTTCAACGAAGCCAGGATCTTTGCTTAACCATTCATTATTTCATTCATTTCAATGTTATTTCACTTATTTCAACATTTCCCTTAGTTTTATACAGCAGGTCCTTGAGTAACAGCATTTCGTTCAATGTTGTTTTGTTGGAGTGTTGATGAAATGCCATAGGAGCTTAACATTTACTCACATATCCGTGAGCCTGTGGTACAATTGATGCATTATACGTTGTTTTGCTTTAAGTCGCAGAACCTGTCTGTGACATCAAGTGAGGACTTACCGCATAGACCACATTTAGAGGATTCGGGGGAGTCTTAGTTACCACACGTCGTCGGCCCGTGGAGCGGGATTTCTCAGCAGCTTCTTACCGGGCGTACCTGGTGGTGTCCCAGGAGTTTGTCCCATGCCCATTACCTCACCCCTTCTCTCTATTTGCTTAGCTAGTCTTTCAAAAACCTCACTGTAACAGACACAGCCCTTGAGTTCCGTAAGGAGGAATGGGAGGTGAGGGTATGACTTGTTCCAAAATTTAACACCTTATCTGTAGAAGAGGCCGGTTGAGATCCTGGGTCTTCCAGTCCTAAGGATGAACCCTCTCACTCCTCAACCATAGTAAATAAGCATGTAATTTACTTGACTCAGTGCCACAAATAAACACTTCTGGGAGCTTTATTTTATTTTGTTTGGTTACACAAATGCTGAGAGACCATCACATAATGACCACTACGTGTCCTTCTTGGCCATTCTCTTCATCCTTACAGCTTCACAACCTGGAGTCAATGTGTGGTTTGGTTTTGTTTTTTTATCTCAAAGCAGATGACCAAAGAACCTTCTGGAATGTTCTGTAATAATAACTTAATATCCTGGCTTCGTTGCTGCTCAGTCAATGCCTTAGGAGTGTTCTGCCAAGCTTGGTTTAGTTAAAGATTGAATGTATGCCTTAATTCATCTGTTGTTTTTTTTTAATTTTCTCAAGACGAGAAGATAAAAGGCATCCTTTATACTTTGTCTTATGATGGCTTTTGGGAAATGCACTAGACTTTAACTCTCTGGACCACTTTCAGGTAAAATTTCAATGTGTGCTACTGTTGACATGTTCATTTGTCTTCTAAAAGACAGTTCTGTACCCCAAAGTCGTGCCCGCTTCATAGGACTTTGGAAGTAAGGGCCGACTGAATGATCACTACTGTGTTGGATGTGAAGAAACCCTGACCTCAGCCTTTCAGCCCTGCTTCATCTAGCTCCATAAATTGAGAAAAGATTTCCAGAGAAGAAGGCTCTCTTTTGGTGTCGGAATTGAATGACTGCTTTAATAAAATTGGAAATGGTTTCAGGAGCTTGCTTTGCTACTAAGCTCTTTCACTGGTAATTCCAAAGAGGAAATAAAAATGTAATATGTATTTTCGTATTTTGTATATAGTGTGATAGTACGTATCACATATAATGTACATTCTATTCTACTAGTTTGTTATATATGTTCTACTACTCTTCTTTAATTGGAAATTAATCACCCAGGCTCCTAAATTGCTCACGGCTCATTACCAGTCACCTACAGTCTTGCAGCCGTGCGGGAAATTTGACGCGGGCACTTTAAGCTGGGCTGGTTTGGCATTTACTTACTTAGTTAAAGATCATCACCAAGCAGAACCCCCTTGGGAGGAGTCGCTGGCTCATTGGGCCCCATGGGGAGGGCGGTAATTAAACTCTGAAGGCAGCTCTGATGTTCAGCTAAAAGCTTGTCTTTAAATAGTAATACACTCGCGTTGTAAAGTGGTAGGCCCTCGGGTGGCTGTTGACACAGTGTGAGGAGCTGGCATTTTTTTTATATATATAAAAGCCAAATTGAAGAAACTGTTATGAGCTCATCTGCATAAAGCAATATGATGCAGCCTGAGGGTGCAGGCAGCGGGGAGTGATTAGGAAGCGGCTCTTCCTCTGCTTCTGCGCAGCTCTGTGCTACACGCCGCCACTTGTCACTAAAAAATTGGAGACACCATATGCCAGGCTGCCTCTGCCAGGCGCCCCTTGCTGATGACACAACGAGGATTCCTCCCCGACGCCGGTAGGGGGTGCGGGGTGCTGTGTGCCTGCCTCTGCCCCCCTCCCAGCTGCTCCCAGTGAGGACGGAGACGTCCCATTGTTCCTAAAATTGTGGCCAAGGCCTCCTGCGCTCGCTCAGATAATTTGATGCACGTGAGAAGGATGGGGGATGCTTTGGTCCCCCCCAGAAACCGGCCTCGCGTTCCGTTTCTTCTCTTTCCTGGGCCCACTGCTTGAGTGGCAGGTGGTTTTGGGGAGGGCAGGGGTCCCCTGAGGTGCAAGCCCTTGACCTTCAGAGCAGGAGAGGCACCCGCGAGCCCTCCAGACCCAGTGAACCCCGTGCGGCTGTGCCAACGGATCAGCAGCCCCTTCGTCGCCCCTCACAGCCTTTTCTTGCTTTAAAACATGTTTTGTGTCTGTCTCTCAATATACTGTGCTCCGTTAGTTATGCAAACCTCTTTTGCTTCGATGTGTAAACAGTGCATTCAAATTTCAACCTTGAGGAGAATGGTTTTCATTGGCCTGACCGCTGAAGGCAGGTCTTTGAGGAGGAGATGGCTGCCCTTGGCTTTTGAGGAATTTGCTTCGAGGTCCCTCCAGGGGATGGGTTTGGTGCAGAGTGGCACCTGGGCTGATGTGAATTTGAGCCACCGTTTCATGTTTTTCTCGGTCAACTGGACTAAGACCTTTGTCACGGCAGGCGCTTGAGAGGGAAAAGGCAGGTGGCAGCGGGCGTGGCGTGTGCAGGGGAAGGGATGATGGAGAAGCAGCTGCTGTGTTCCCGGGGATGCTGGGCCTTCACCCCGGGAGAGTGACGCCAGGTCGCAGCCTCCCAGGGATGGGCAGGGCTGGGGACAGAGTGGATGGCACAGATGCCCCTGATGGGGAGTGGGCTGCACGTGGCACCGTTTTGGTCTCTCTGCTTGGCCTTCCACGGGAATTGGGATGGGGCCGACTTAGGCCCGAGGAAGAAATGCTCTCTAGCATCTCCCATCAGAGTGTCAGCCTTCGCAGCGTCCTCCAGGCCTCCAGGCCCGCCCGGCCGCCACAGCAGGGGTGCGCTCCCGCCAGCCCTCTCTGCAAAAGTCTCATAGAGCCTTATACGGACTTTCGTAAATCCAGTCATGCTTTCAATGAATGACCTTCATCCAAAGGGATAAAAATAACCTACAAACCTGAAACCACACAAGGCCTTCTCATCTTCTTAAATGCACACAAAACTACATAAAATGTATAAATCCAGGGCTACTCTGGCTGAATGGAAATGAGATTTCCCTGCCACAGCATCCCCCCCACCTCCAGAGGCCCCCTCTTCATAGCCCTGAGAATCCTGGGACCACATTTTGAAATCCATCCACCCGACTTGTGCATTGTGTGGAAGAAGACCCCGGGCCAGCAATTGTGTTCTCGTGACCTTCTTAACCCTAAAATTTTCCTTTTATGACAACTTCCAATTCATGCTGAATAAGTCATTTCCGACCATGCCTAGAAAAAACCACTTTCACTTTCCTCTTTGGAGATTAAATCCTTATTTTTGAAACACTCTCTGGATTTATCAAGTACCTCTTCCGAAGTGAATTAGGACCTTTGAGAACACCGGAGAGAGGGTCTTAGGGAGGAACAGCAGAAGCAATAGCTGCCGCGTGCTTTCAGAGGAGTGGCCCCCTTGTGGGGTCTCTGCCCTGTCATGCCCTTTTCTCTATCCCCTTTTGGGTGCTCTCCTTGCCTCGCTCTTTGTTTCCGGCTACGGACCTACGCAGGCGGTGGTTGGCTTGGGTACCATGGCTGCCACACCGTTCCTGTCGGATCCTTCCTATTTTAAGAGACCCGCCGAATAGCACAACCAAACACTATTACTGTCTTGGGTGACACCGACCAGGTCCAAAGCAAAGATTAATTTAAATTTGCCCAAATGTCCACTTCGTATTACTTTCAAGGCTGTGTATGTTGCTGAATTTAGATACATTTCTTCAAAGTCTTTCTGAACATCAATATACTAGGAAATAATTCCTCCTTAAGGATAGTCTTAATGTTTAACATATAAAGATTCACTTCAGTAGATATCATAACACCGCCATTGGCCAAAAGCTGGTCTGAGCTCTTATAATATATATATTGATGTGCATACACATATGTACGTATGTCTGTACCTGAAAACCCACAGGATTGCACGTTAGCCCAAAGTATCTTTTCCTTAACTATGTCTTGATTTTTTACATTTCTGGCTGCTTGTATTCTCTTACTTTGCAATAGGTTTCAAAATTCATATCTGCAGCGCGCCTCAGACTTGAGACCTCGTCAGGAGGGAAAATCCGCTTCCGTGAATTATATAAACCCCCTACTGACCAGCGGCGAGCACACGTTAAAACGCTCTCCAGTAAACACGTTAAACTTTCAGCTCCGGAAAGGCTTCTATTCCTTGGCCTAGTGGGAGAGTAGCTTTTCCCTTATGAAGTAAACCGAACCGAAAGAAAAGGTGCGAACAACAGTTTGTGAGGGCAGCTCCTGTTGGGGTCCTTCTGTGGAAGAACTTGAATTTAGGCTTTGCCATTTAGCCTTGTGTATTCATGACTTTTGTTATCTGATGCTTATTGGCCTGGACCTTGTTTTGTTCCTAAATTCACCTCTACGCAGGTCCAATTTCAAAGAAAAGTTTAAATGCAGCCTGTTACTAAAACATGGTATAGGGTAAATACTGAAACAGGCTCTACTGCAGAAACTTCTGGGTTAGTAGCGCAGTGATGTAAGTCACTTTTTTCTTACTGAAAATGTATACATTTCTTTCTGTATTGTGTCGACAACACAGGTAATCAAAATAAAAATAATGATGGCCTGTAAGACTAATGGCATTCACTAATATTTCTACATAGAGAAAGGCCTCTCCTGTATTAGATTATGTTAACCTGTAACTGCATGTTCCTTCAGCTCTCCCGTAGTTTCATTTTCAACACTTCGTCCTTTAATATGTTTATGATTCCTTTTAATACAACATGTGCCGTCCATGGGTGGGGCGTTGGCTCGGGACCACCTGTGGATAGGGTAGCATGACCAAAACCAGGCTGGAGTCAAACCCAGTGGGAGCAGGTGTTCAGAAAGGATGGACGACCCTATGCGGACATTTAGCATAAGACAAAGGAGAATGGGCGGTAGGGGGATGGGTAGAGGGGGTTTCTTTCTGTAAACGTTTGCTTATTCTCAATCTTTTCCTGATTTACACTTTCAGAGCCTTTGTACCCTAGAGAATTTTATTTCTTGGCTCCTTTACCAAACTTCCTTGTACACTTTGGAAGAATTAAGGCCACGCTTAGTGAGAGTGGAACACACACGCAAAGAAAGTGAAACACAGATCTCGTACCCCAGGAGCTCCCAGGGCCACGCAGGGTGACGGAAGAAAGGGCCTTGGGTTACCGAGACTGGCAGAAAGAAGGTCTCAGCTCGTGTGGAGGCAGGATCTCTGAGCCATCAGGAGGTGGGGGGCACAGAGACTGGTTGTGCCTTGAAGATCGATGAAGGCTTCCTACAGGAAGCGTTTGATCTGTCCTTTACCTTCTCGAGAACCTACATGGGCCTTCATTAACATGTAGCGGATGAAATGGCAACTGGAGAGTGTTTTGTTTCCTCTGCATTTTGGTTGTGTGTGGTGGGCGGGGCCTGTAAACTGGCCTCACAGGTAGAAGGGAAAGCCAGTAAGTCTGATAGCTGGTAATCAGTCAATATTTGTAAAGACTTCCTGAATTCTTAATAAGGACATTGAGGATGATTGTGCCTGAAAAAAAATCACCCCTACAGGCATAACGCAAGTCGATATAAAAATGTTTACAAAAGGTTGTTTATACTGCAATAATAGGTACTAGGCACATAAGGACAGCTATCTTTCATTTTTAAATTGTACTTCTTCCGTAGCACCTAAGACAGTTTAGGAACATAAAAATATTTGTCAATAATTCTTTGCGAAAAGTGATTTTTATTAATGAAGCCATTAGATGAAAAGAGACATACCAGGAATTCCCTGGACGAGGTACACATACAGAGAAAGTGCTTTAGAACTCCGTGTAGAAACCTAGACCATGTTTGCCTTTGTCAAAAACTCAGGAACTGGTCTTTGTTTTCACTTGGCCCTACCGCAACATCCTCGCGCATCCTGTGAAAAGCAGACGAACACAGGGAAAGAAACAGCTCTTGCTCTGTCGCTAATTACAGGCGATTTCAGCTACAGTCCATCTTGCTGTGGCTCGGTCTGCTTGCCTTGCAAATAATCATAAGCTTTCACGCTTGTTTTTAAGCAACGAAATCCTCATATCAAATAAGATCTCATTTGAAATTCAGTATTTCTAGCAGGTGAGCAACGTCAGATGCTCTGGTTGGCTCCCAAGTGGACAGCTGCTGGTCAGATCCCTACCCAGCCCTCCCAGTGCTGGGGCTCTCCCCCTGGGATTCCTGTGGCTGCTCTGAAAACCCTGGACTCCTGTTGTGTGTGGGGTGGGGTGGGGGGCTCCCCAAACAACCCCTAGGGTGTGATCATGAGGGCCTCCCCAATCCCAGATCCTAACCTGTGAAAAGTGTGTCTGTACTTCCTTTTCATCCTACAAAGTGCAAGTCTTTCTCTTCAGTATATGAGTTGATTACCCTAATGCCGCCTCCATTCCCTACGACTGTGACTGTGTAAGAAAGGGGACCTGGGGAAATATGCCCCGACCTTTCAGAAGCAGCCTGGTGGCCAAGTCACACCCACAGCGCTGTCCTGCTTCTCCCTCCCCACCATGAGCCGTGCCCCGCCCCACCCCCGCCCCAGGTCTCGCAGAGCAAGTCAGTCTGGGGGCCTTCAGATCTGATTTGAAAACAACATCCCGGATGCTTTTCACAGCAGGTGGTCCAGAGAACATGCTTGGAGGAAAAAAAAACAGGACGGAAAAATTAACCATTGCTCTCCAATCCCTGCACAGCACACACAGAAAGTAAGCCGGGCACCAGAGCACAATTTCATCTCGTGCTTAGAGATTGTGTCCTTTCCACTGGGGCCAAATTCTATTTAGCACCAAAATAGAGAAATCAGAGTTCTTTTTAAAGGGGGAATCATCTCTGAGGCTGATTTTAAACGTGGATGTTGTACAGTTTGGGGTTGTCACCCTAAGTCGTATTTGAGGAAGCTACCACCTTGGTGTAGCCAACAGCTCTCGGTCCCATAGGATGGCATTGGACCGGGGAGGGGGGCACTGATCCTGCTGATTGGGTGCCCCGTGCACCCCCATTCCTCGTGATGTACTTCGTGTTAAATAAGGGTCCCCTCATCTCTCTCGACTGGAAAAGACGGGGCATAAAACCTTGTTGGGGCCAGAGACCGAGGGTGAGGGGCTACCCCGCATTATTTACTTGCCCGTCAAGCAGACTTTTCTTTATCCATCCTCGGTGTTGGCCAGACTCTCCTCTGTCCCTTCGTCTGCCTGCTTTTCATGAGCTCGGCCACTCACCTACTACTTAACACGTGCTGAGCACTTTGAGGTCCAAAGATGAACGCCCCTGGGCCCACCACAGAGAGTCGTGAAGCCATGCAGAAGAAACGAGAGCTTCATAAAACGCGGAAGGGGCTCGGGCGTGTGCCGGTCGGCTAGGACTGCTGTAACAATGTACCGCAAACTAGACGGCTTACCAGAGATGTGTCAGGTCGCTGTCTGGAGGTGGGAAGTCCAAGATCAAGGTGTGGACAAGTTGGTTCCTCCGGGGGCTGTGGGGGGGCATCTGCTCCCCCCTCTCCCCAGCTTCTGGCAGCTGCCGGCGATCTCTGATGTCCCCCGCTATCTCTGATGTGGAAGCCTCATCCCATCTCTACCTGCGTCTTTACAAGTAGTATGAGGTCCAGGGTGGCCTCATGCTATCTAATCACATCAGTGACAAGCCTGTTTTCAGGTAAGGGTCTGAAGCACTGGGGGTTAGAAATACCCAGGCCTCCTCAACTTGATTTGGTCAATCTGTGTTAAAAGAAAGGGAGGGAGGTGGGAGGCAGGGAGGAAGGGACAGACAGATAGACAGAGGACAGACTGACTTATGCATGGACTATCATATCTTCTGTCTTGGCAAATATTTCCAGAAATAGGCAGTAATTTTGAATAACTGTGAGAAAACAAAAAATGGTCCTTTCACTTGTGGTAGATCTAACATTACAAGAAAAAGTTAATGAAAGAGAATTGCTGCCTGTTAAGGACTGAACTGTGCCCCCCACCCCCCAATTCACACGCAAGAGTAAGTTATCTCTACTTCCCTCCCCCCACCACCCCTTCCTCCCGTCGGCACTTTGTTCAGTAGGATGAATGAAGGGATGGATTTTTTTACAGATATGAGTCAGATCATACTTTATGTTCACAACCTTCTGGTGGCTTTCTCTTTCATTAGAGGAAAACCCAAAGTTCTAGAAAGTTCTTCCTTAACTGCCCTGGCATAAATCGAAACATGCCTGCTCACCTCTGGCTTCCCATGACCTTAACAGCACATGACATGTCATAATCTTCTTTGTTGCCACCTCCCCCAGCCGGGAGCTCCACTGTCCCTTCAACTGTTTCACAGGCTGCTCTGTCCCCGGCATGTGGGACTGTTCCCAAAGACCTTAGAAACTGGAAGGGTGTGTGTCAACATGCAGACTGTGATGACCCCTGGGAGGTAGGGCATACATAAAGGATTTGACATACGTCATTATAATTTGCCGACCTGTGTGACAGGCATGTTAATTAATTTCTCTGGGCTTCAGTCTCTTCCACTGAAAACTGGGGACAGAGATGGTAGCAGCCTCTTGGGGTAACTCGGAGAGTTCAATAGTAAATATTGTACACCCTCACTGGTGGGGCTTGGGGGCGGAGCATCTTCCCTTAGAAAGGCTGCAGGTTTGATTTCTGGTCAAGGCACATGCCTACGTTGCAGGTTCGATCCCTGGTTGATGCATGTACAAGAAGGCAGCCAAGCAATGTCTCTCTCTCTCTCCCCACTTCTCCTTTCTCTCTAAAAGCAATGAAAAAATGTCTTCAGGTGAGGACTTAAAATTTTTTTTTTAAGTTAATACTGTAAAGCTCTAGGCCAGCACCTGTATTTAGTGAGAACAGCTAACTTAATATACTTAAAATCTTTATTCCCTTACTGTTTCTTTTGAAGTTTTCTATTATGAACTTGAATTACCTTAACGATCAGAATTTTTTAAAAGCAACATTAAAAAAAACAAAAAACAAAAAAAACAAAGAAGGTAATAACTGTTGCATGGTGTCTGGATTAGTTGTCGGTGCCCAGGAGCTTGGTTTGGGGATCAGGTTTGCGTCAGGGGACTTTGTCACCAAAGACACAACACGTGGACGAACCAGAACTCCTGGGTCCGCAGCGGCTTCCCGCACAACAAGAGAACGATGTGTCACAGGACAATAGGTCCTACTCCCTGTTCTGCAAAATCTCATCTTCTTATATTTCCCAGTTTATAAGCTCTTTTGAAAAATCCTTTGATCCTCAAAAACCATCCTGAGGGGACACCATACAATTTGGATGTTAATAATGTGGAATCTGGCCCTGGCCACCCGGCTTATGTGGTTAGAACGTGGTCCCGACATGCCAAGGTATGGCTGGATCCCTGGAGAGAGAGTCAGAGAAGAATCAACCAGTGAATGCATAAGTAAGTGGATCAACATACTGATACTCTGCCCCCCCCACCACCTTTTCTCTCTTTCTCTAATCATCATCATCATCATCATGTGGAATCTGAGGCGCAGGTTTTTCCCCCAAATCGTGTCACTAGAAGGTGGCTGGTGGCTGCAGTAAATAACAAGTGCCCAACTTCAGTTATAGGTCTCCTGCTCCAGGTCGCCTCCATCGCTCTACAGTACGGCTTTCTCATAAATCTCTTCAAAACCACGGGGAAGCCTGCCATTATGGCATTCTGTGTCAGACTAAGGCTGGGCCTGTCCGCCAGCATGCTCTCCATGTCACAGCCACCAGCCCTTGGTGTCTTACGCATTTACCTGCCTGACATTCCCACTGGACACTGAGCTTCTCAAAGGCGGAAACAGGCTCTTCTTACATATCTCTCTGCTCCCCAGACAGTGCCTGGTGCAGAGTAGATGCTCAGTTAATGTCTGGTATGAATTAAGACAAATACACTTTTAAAAATATATACTCGATCTAAAGTTGATCGAATTTGCACAGTATGATGCTAATAATTTATTTTTTGACCCCATAAAACATCGTGAATCTCACGTCCTGACTAGTAAACACAGGACAAAGTCTCCAAGAAGACTCATGCCCGTTGAGGTGCATTTGCCAGGAGCTTCCCACATGTTACCATAGTTAGTTTCTCGTTCCTATTCCTGCCTGACTTTGTGGGGGAGAACGTAAGCCTGGGAAATTATTTGCCTAAGTTCCTACGTGCTATCGCAAGATGAGTAAAGATGGTTTTAAGTTAATTATTCTGCATGTAGCACTCTTTGAAGTTTTCTCATGTGCATTGTCTCATTTAGTTCTCCCCAAAACACCTGGGGTAAAGAAATGTCCTTATATCCATTTTACCCATGAGGACAATTAGGCACAGAGAGTGTAAGGGCATACGAAGATTATTCAGGGAGAAGTGGCAGAAGAGGATTGAAGCCCAGTGACTTGGTGTCAAAGGTTACACTTACCCCCAACCGCCTGTGGGGTAACCAGACCCCACCTAGGTACGTCTGTCACAAGTGCCCGTCGTCTTCCCCTATACGATGACTCTCTGTTTTCCCATCCTCTCTATCAGATGGCTGCCCGTAAATTGGGAGCCTCGATCAAAATGCTACGCGGAGCCTAGAGGTAATGCCGGGGGATGTCACTGTGGCCCCCTGCTATTTGATGCCATTCTAGGCGTTAATTCAGATAAAAAACTAATGAATAATAGAGAAGATAAATAATACAGAGTAAATTAAAAAATGTGTATCACCCTTGAGTAATTATCCCAGGTAATTAGCAGGATGTATGCACTTTAGACAGAAAAGATGTTGGCCGAGGCAGCATTTCACAAAATACGTTCATACAAACGAACACGGCGACAGATGCCGTGGGCCCGCAGAGTGAGATGGTGGAGCTGGCGACGCTGGCGGGGGCTCCGGGTCACATCCAGGAGCGGGCCTGTGTGCTCGGCCCCAGGTCCTTAATGCGGAAGGCCCCCTTCAGCCATGTGCGGTTGGGATGATGTGTTTTCTAGTGATTCTTTCTATTTTTAAATTTTTCTTATAAATGAGAGAAAGTAAAACCTTGACTCTCCTGAACTGTCGCAAATGACATTTACTTTTTTCCCTGTGGAAACTACTCAAAATAATTAATATCCAAGAATATAATCTTCATACAGCTACTTTGCTCCTAGAAAAATTCGAAGGTTAGAAAGTGTCAGAAAGAACCTGAATCGCTTTTGCCACCTGGGGTCAAATTTCCTAGTCTTGTTATAAAAGTCAATTTTTATTAAAAAATTGTACATACTATGGGGAATATCCTAATTTCAATGGATAAAAAAACTCCTACAGTTGCCTGCTTAAATTTTTATTTTAATACAGAGCACTGGTATTGAGTTTACCCTCTCTTGTAAACTTCTGATCTCCCATAGGGGTGGCATAGGCATGAAGTCTCGAGTAAATTTTAAGATATCAAACCACATTAAATTTAGATCATACTTATAATGCACTAGATATCTTTAACAGAGGATTCATAAAACATCCAGAAGAACTCATTTTAGGGAACTCGCTCTGAGAAGTTATCTTCTGAGCAGCTACAATATTGTGGGATGGCATGGCCGAAATAACTTAAAGAAATAATGAGCTGAGGTGGGGGAGGGAGCCGTGCATGGTTAGATGAATGGATGTTTGGATGAATGGGTGGGTGGACGGACAGATGGATGGACAGGTGGGTGGATGAATGGGTGGATGAGTTGGTGGACAGACAGTAAGAGGGATGGATGATGGATGGATGGATGGATGGACTGGGGGACAGACTGATGGGTGGATTGGTAGGGGAATGAAAAGATGGGAAATGGATAGACAGATGGATTCATTTCCTATAATAAATGCTTTTACATTGGTTAAGTTTTGTACTTCAGATCTTTAATTAGGAAACTGGGGAAATAGAACCAGTTCTTAAATACGTTTGGAATATTTGAAATACTGTGTGTCTGTATGTTATAGGCCAACACAAAGAATCATTTTTACATGCATTCACACATGGGTCCAGTCACCCACACAGGCAGAGATGGGGGGAGATTTGATCATTATGAAGCCAAAATAATGAGGCACCGTTGTGTTTATTTACCACATCCTTAAACAATCTTAGGACCCTCCAAGTCCCTGTGACCTTAGCAAACTGACCATTTCATTAGAAAGA
>PVJD01014854.1:0-27419 GCA_004026545.1 Mormoops blainvillei
GCTCTTTGGCTACTCCATCTCCTATACTGTACTTTACATCCCCATGGCTCTCCTATAACTACCTATTAGTACTTCACAATCTCTGCACCTTTTCCCCCATTCTCCCCCTTCCCCCTCCCAACTGATAACCCTCCAGATGATCTCCATATCTATGATTCTGTTTCTGTTCTGCTTGTTTGCTTAGTTTGTTTTTTAGATTCAGTTGTTGATAGCTGTGAACTTATTGCCATTTTAATGTTTATAGTTTTGATCTTCTTTTCCTTAAATAAGCCCCTATAACATTTCATATAATAATGGTTTGGTGATGATGAGCTCCTTAAGTTTCAACATGTCTGGGAAGCTCTTTATCTGCCCTTCCATTCTAAAGGATAGCTTTGCTGGGTAGAGGAGCAGTCTTGCCTGTAGGTCCCTGCTTTTCATGACTTTGAATACTTCTTGCCAGTCCCTTCTAGCCTGCAAAGTTTCTTTTCAGAAATCAGCTGAAAGACAGCCCTATAGGAGCTCCCCTGTAAGGAACTAACTTTTTTTCTCTTGCTGCTTTTAAGATTCTCACTTTATCTTTAAACTTTGGCATTTTAATTACGTGTCTTCCCTGGCTGGTGTAGCTAAGTGGACTGAGTGTCAGCCTGCAAACAAAAGGGTCACCGGTTCGATTTCCCAGTCAGGGCACATGCCTGGGTTGTGGGCCAGGTCCCCAGTAGGGGGCATGTGAGAGGCAACCACACATTGATGTTTCTCTCCCTCTCTTTCTCCCTCCCTTCCCCTCTGTCTAAAAATAAAATAAATAAAATCTTTAAAAAAATTATGCCTTGGTGTGGACCCCTTTGCATACATCTTATTTGGGACTCTCTGTGCTTCCTGGACTTGCATGCCTATTTCCTTCACCAAATTATGGGAGTTTTCTTCCACTATTTTTTCAAATAGACTTCCAATTTCTTGCTCTTTCTCTTCCTCTTCCGGCACCCCTATGATGCGAATGTTAGAATACTTGAAGTTGTCCCAGAAGCTGCTTTACTATCATCATTTTTTCTGATCCTTTTTCCTTCTTGTTGTTCTGATTGGTTGTTTTTTTTCCTTCCTTATGTTCCTAATCATTGATTTGATTCTCAACTTTACCCACTCCACTGTTGTTTCCCTGTAAATTGTTCTTTATTTCAATTAGTGTATCCTTTATTTCTGACTGGCTCTTTTTTATGCTGCTGAGGTCCTCACTAAGTTCCTTGGGCATCCTTATAACCAGTGCTTTGAACTCTGCATCTGATAGATGGGTTATCTTCATTTTGTTTAGTTCTTTTTCTGGAGTTTTGATCTGTTCTTTCATTTGGGCCATGTTTCTTTGTCTCCTTGTTGTGGAAGCCTCACTGTATTTGTTTCTATGTATTAGGTAGAACTGCTTTGACTCCCTGTCTTGGTAGTGTGGCCTAATGTAGTAGGTGTCCTGTAGGGTTCAGTGGGCACAGCTTCCCCTATCACCCAAGCTGGGTACTCGAGGTGCACCCTTCATGTGGGCTGAGTGCACCCTCCTCTTGTAGTTGAGCCTTGGCTGCTGTTGGCAAATCAATGGGAGGGATTTACCCAGGTCAGGCAGCTGCAAGGACTGGCTGTGACCATTTACCACCAACCTCCGCACTCCATGGAGGATCAGCTGTGCAGGGGCAGGGTGGTGGTGCTCTGATGTGGTCTGTAGCTGTCCACTGGATGCGAGGGCCCTGGGGTTTCCCAGGTGGTGCAGACCAAAGTCAGCCCCCACCTGTGTTCTTCCCAGGGCCACCGTGCCTGAGCTATAAAGCAATCTGAGATGGCTGCTACTGGTGCTGGGCTTGGAGATTCCCAGGAGAAGCCAAGCTGTGAATCTAGGCTGGCAGCTGCTAGTGACTGGTCTGGGGCTCACTGAGGCCAGCTGTTGCTTGTTTGAGAGGATTTAGGAAGTTGTGAAGCTTGAGCTAAGATAAGACATTCATGTGGAAATGCAATCTGGGTGGGCCTATAAGTTGGGTTGGGTCTCTGGGGATCTCCAAAGCGGGTCAGTGTTAGTTAGCTTGATGGAGTGTCAGATATGGCACCAGTTTGCCAGATCTATGGGGTAAGAGTTTAGAAATGGGACAATGGCCTCTGTTAGCTTTGATGCCAGACACTTCAGTTTCTCTCTGTAGGCCACTGGTGCCTTTCAAGCTGCTACCCCAGTGCTGGAGCCCAGAGGGAGTGAGTCTGAGTAGGTGAGACTGTGTGTGGGTTCTTTAAGAGGAACTGCTTGGGGCTTCAGCAGTTTCTTCCACCAACTCAATCCCTGCTGGTTTTCGCAGTTAGAAGTTGTGGGGACTTATCTTCCTGGCACAGGAACCCTGGGTTGGGGGGCCTGGTGTGAGGTTGGGACTCCTCACTCCTGAGATATTCCTCCTGAATTTCTATCCACCACACGTGGGTGAGGGACCAGCCCATTCCCAGTCTGGATGGTTGTGGCTTCTTTAATTCTGTAGTTGTCAGACTTCCATTCAACTTGATTTCTGATGGTTGTGTGTGATGGTTGTTCTGTATTTTAGTTGTAATTTTGATGTGGTTGAGTGAAGAGGCGAGTCATATCTGCCTATGACATTTTCTTGACTGGAAGTTTGTCCTTTCTTGCCTTCTTAACGAATGTGAAGTAGGCAAGCCAAGGGCAGATTGAGCAGCGTGGCAATGTCATCGGAACCCAGTCCTTTCCCTTTCTTCTACTCTGCTGTCCTGTATCCTGTTTTCACATTCAGTTTTGCTCCTAACAGTCACAAGATGGTTTACATGGCTTTAGGAGTCACATTTTCACACATCATTCAAGAAGAAGAATAAAATTCTCCCTCCATGGCCTTCTCTCTCTTTTTTTTTTGTTTGATCGGGAAAAGGAGCAGGTAATTCCTTTCCCAAAGATCCCAGTGGACTTCCCTTTATATTTCTTAGACCAGACATAGGTCACATGAGATCCCAGCTGCAAGGGAAACTGGGAAAGCAAGTGTGTGGTATTTACATTCTCCATAAAAGAAAAGGAGGTTGGAAATGTGTAGCAAACCAGCAGTATATGCCTGTTGGGTATTTTTTCTGCCACTGACAGAAGACTCAACTTGAAATGGCTTAAACAATAATGTGGTTTGTCATCTTGCATAAAAATCAGTCCAGAGCTAGGGAATTCCAAAGTTGGTTGATTCAGTGATAAAATGATATCAGCAAACATGCAAGCTCTTTTCATCTTTCGGCTGTGTTAGCCTCATTTTTGGTTTTGGTTCTCTGGCTTGTGTCCTTATGGCCACAAAAGGGCTGCAGCAGCTGCAAGGATCACAGCACACTGATTGACCTGCAGAGAGAATGTCCTGTCTTCCTGTCCTTTTCTCAAAAGTGAGAACTTCCTTAGAAACTTCACAGCAGATTATTCTCAGGTCTCATTGTTCAGTATTGTGTCACCTGCTTATTTGTAAACCATTCACCATCAAAGGGAATAAATTACCATGATTGACTAATCAGGGTTCTCCTTCTTGGAGACAGAGAGGAGTCCCAACACTTCCTGAAGTAGATGAAACTCACATATGGTTAAGTGAAATTGGAGTTCTGTTAACAAGGAAGGTGGAGGGATGGCTACTGAGGAGGCAGCAAATAGCGATGTCTGCCACACTTCTTTTCCTGGTGTTTATATTTGCCTTGATTTTTTAATTCACTTTTTTATTCCATGAGTATTTATTAAGGCTTTACAAAATCTGAGGAACTATTCTAGGTGTTGGGTATTCCTCTTAAATAAGCAAAACTTAGTGCTTTGCTTTATGGACTTTACCAGAAAATCACGCAGGTTGGGAATACTGATTGGTGGGTAATTCCCTAAAGTGTCACTAGCAATTGTCTCCTTCAGTTTTCATGTGGGTCTACATATACTTGTTTGAAGAACTCAGCCTGCTCAACAATTATTTTTTCTTCTTTAAAACTGCAAGCACTTCTTGACCTTTCTATGAGTAATTTGTTTAAATTCTTAGGAGAGGTTTTACAGTTTCAATTAGCAATTACTGGATAACAAACAAAACAAACTCACTTTGCTAGAAGTGAAAGGATGAATATACTCTTGTTTTTTCATGATGAACACCTTTAGGTACATTCCACCATTCCTGATTTGGAGATAATGTTTTTGGTTTTTTTTTCACTGCTGTTTAACTGAGAAATAATAGAAAGATGAATCCACACTGATATAGAAAAGATTCCATGCTTTTAAAAAGATTCCATAGTTTTTCAGGTTATCTTATTTAAGGCTCTTTTTTCCCCCTACTGGAATTAGAATAATCAACAGATGCTCTCGAGATTTGCCTATACAACAATTGTCTCTTGCAATTTCCTCTCCAGGAACTAAAAAATTTCAGAAGTTTTTCTTTCTTCTAAACTCTGCTACAAATCTGTAAGTTTTGCTTCTCCAAAGCCAGTATTTATATAGGGTGGGGCAAAAGTATATTTGCCTTTGTGAGTACGTGAAACATAGAGCTTACTCTTGTATTATTATTTATTAATTCTTGTATTATTTGCCATACAAACAACTGTAAACCCACTTTTGTCCCACCCTATGTTTTGAGTAGACATGCCAGCAGTCTTAACAGCATGTCCTTTATGGCTCATAATAATAAAAACATTTATTTAATCAGTTCATTAACTTGCATAATAGAATGTAAAGTTCAAGAGCTTTCACATTAACTATAATGTTTTCATAAATTATTTTAGTAATGATAGGAACAACTTTTTTTGTTTGAATTTAGATAAATCTATCAAAGAGATAAGGTTGCACCCAATAGTATTGGTTAAGTGTTTTGAGGTTCTGTAATAAAACTTTTACACCATTGTACTTTTTCTTGGTTCTGATGAAAAAAATGTAGGTTTTAACTATGTGAAAATTCATGTTGCCCTGACTGGGCAGCTCAGTTGGTTGGAGTGTTGTCCTGATAAACTAAGGTTGTGGGTTTGATCACTGGTCAGGTCACACACAAGAAGCAACCAATGAATGTGTGAATAAGTAGAACAACAAATCAATCTTTCTCTCTCTCTTTCTTTCTCTGAACTCAATATATAAAAAAAATTTTTTTTTGAAAAAGAGAATTTATGTTTAATATAATCTGAAATCATGGACGTGTTAGGTAATGAGATGATCCATTCCGTCCAAAAGAAAACTGTTTGTCTGACTATAACGTTATCTTTCATTTTAACAGAGTAATTTCATGAAAACTTTCATGAAAATGAAACAGACACAATAGAAGCTGCAGAACTGGTAGGGGACTGATGGTTCTTTGGTCGTGTTTATGAAGTCAGACTTCCCACTGTAAAAACATTTATGTTACTTTTTCACTGAGGACAAATGATACAAGGTCAACTTTGTAGAACTACTTTTTCTTCTCACGCCTTTTGTACTCATATTGATACTAAAAGTAAAAATTTTATTTAAATGTTTCCTCACACTCTTCAAACACCGTGGAACTGTTGACAAAGTTAGCCCAACTGATTCAAGCACACCTGACTGTGGAAGCCATGGAACGTTCCATGGGCATCCAGGCCTTCAGTTGGTGAGGGGTGACCCAGTGCTTCCCAAACTCCCACTGGACCTTGCCCCTCTGCACTCCTGCTATCGATGCTGGGTTTTCTTTCTCAGGTCCAGTCCTGCTCTTACCCTTTGGGATCCTCAAATGATCTTGGCTACCTCAGGCCTGATGCCCTCAACTCTCTCTGCTCCACCTGTGTGCTGCAAGTGTCCTGCTCTGGCCTGGCCCCAAGAAGGGACCGCCCCCTCCCCCAGCACTGGACTGCCTGGGTACTTTTCTCCAGGGCAGAGACATGCCCCATATTGCGGGAACAGGAACGAGGAGGCTGCTGGGCCCCAAGGCCTGCCTTTGCGGGTGTGCGCTGTCCTCCCATTGCACGCAAGTGGCCTTGATGAAGAGAAGCTTGGGCATCCGCTCCTGACCACTGAGCATCGTGTGGAGACATGCGTTGGACTTCCTGATGGACCTGCCTTATCCCAGTGTCACAACATGATCTGACACACCTCTCTACCTGCTTCTAACAGACCTCCATTTGTCCTGTTTATCAAAGAGCCTTCCCACCTCTGCAGGCCACGCTGTATGTGATTTCCATTGGAGGCTGCAGTTTTACATAATGATAGCCTTCACTGAGTGCTTTCTGTATGCCAGGTACTGCACGGAGTATGCCACACAGATTATTGCTTCTGGCCTAGTTACAACTCGGGAAGATGGGTACTATGTTCAGCCCATTTCACAGATGAGGCAACTGAAGCTTCCAGATTTTCTGTCATTGGGCAAAAGTCACCACAGCTTTCCAGTTCCTGTCCCTCAGCCAGACTGAATGAATGACTCATGGTCCTGCTCCAACTCATCATCCAGGTAGCAGGTAACACATAAATTTACCATCGTCTATTCAGAACATACCGTTCCATGGTCACTAGAGCTTTCATCCCTACTGCCTCTGTGCCCCACCATAATGTCAATTGCCTGTTAATATGTAGCATAATTTCTTCTTGTCCCAGTAAGACTCAGCCCTTGTCAGATTTAGGGGAAGCAAATAGGACACCTTAGGATGTGGAGGAAAGAGGGATGCATGGCACGGGCCAACAGGCATTGGGCTCCAAAGGAGGTGATCAGAGAAAACAGCCCAAAACTCCCTTCCCCACATCCCACTGCTTCAGCGCTCCCTGTTGAAAATGTGAAGTCAACTTTCTCAGCCCATGCAAGCTCACAGGCTTCCTCAGCCCCATGGAATTCTGCTGTCACTGATCCCTGTCAGGGACCCAACAGCACCTTCTAGTACTCCGTGCCTCACTTGGCTCATCGGGAGCCTGCCCCAGCTACACTGGGGCACTGTCCTGGCGCACCACCGCGTTTGTACATTCCACCCCCAGTCAGCAGGAATCAACCAGTGAGTGCATCAATGGGTGGAATGGCAAGCAAATTGATGTTAATATCTCTCCCTCTCATCAATGAATTTTTAAAAGTTGTTAGTAAAAAAAAGAGCCTGCCCCATTCTTTCCTGTATTACTTTCCTATTGCTGCTGTCACAAACTACCACAACTTAATGACTTAAAACACCACTGTATCACCTTACTGTTTGGAAGGTTAGAGATTCAGACATCAGGATGTTGGCTGTTTTCCATCAGGAGGCTCTAGGTTAGAATGCATTGCCTTGCCTTTTCCAGCTACAGGCTGCCTGCATTGTTTGGCTCATGGTCCTTCCTTCTATCTTCAAAGGCTTCAACACAGTATCTTCCAATTTCGCTCTCCCCCTGCCCACCACCGCCCCCATCTTCCTCTTTCTCTCTCCCTGATCTCTGTCTGATTCTCACTCTCCTGGCTTCCCCTTAGGACTGTTGTGATCACATTGGGGCCAGGTGGATAATCCACACTGATATCCCCACCGTGATATCCTTAACTTGATCACATCTGCAAAGTCTCTTTTGCCACATGAGGTGACATATTCACTGGGGCTGGGGATTACCATGCCTCCAGCCCCAAAGACCCTACCGCTAGAGATGGAAAGCAGGAGAATACGGGCAGGAGATCCTGGGTTGCAGCAGCGACACTGGCTAGCTCCAGTTAATATGTACCGTGGGAAGAGGAAAAGGACCAAAGGAAACCTGCTTTCCTTCTCAGGAAAAGGAAAAGGTTTTTCCCCAGACGAACTTGGAGCATTCCCAACTCTGCTTTTCCCTGCCTAGCTGCCCAGGTGAGAGAGGACAGAGGGATGGGTGCTGTCCTTAAATCAGGTCATCTTATCCCCTACTCCAAAAAGGGGTGGCCAGGAAGGAAAGCCGTCACTTCCACACACATGCTCACTTCTGTCCTGTCCATCTCCTGTCTGCTGGTTTTGCCCCGGTTTTATCTCTACTTGTACCCTAGAGACTTGCCTGATGATCTTATTTTCCCATCCTTAACACCAATGGTTGTTCAAGCAGGCCCAGCCTTGGCTCTTCCTACGTCAGTAGAAATCTGTATACCGTCTCTGGTCTCCTGGATATCAACCACTGTACCTCAAAGAGGTGGATATTGCTCAGGGAAAAGGGCCTGGAAATATTCACCTCTGTTGTCTTATTCTTCCCAGCCTCTTGCCCCAAGCCTTCTGATCAGAATGTCCTGCACACACAGTCTTACCTCAACAGAACACAGGTCACCATGAACTCGACTTCATGAATAATTGTGAGGTGGTTTTCTTTTTTTTCAGCCCTCAGATCTCAAAAATGCTTAATGTTTTATCCCTGGCTGGTGTGGCTCAGTGGATTGAGTGCTGACCTGCAAACCAGGGAGTCACTGGTTCGATTTCTGGTCAGGTACATGCCTGGGATGCAGGCGGGGTCCCCAGTGGGGGGTGCATGAGAGGCAACCACACATTGGTGTTTCTCTCCTCCTCTTTCCCCCTCCTTTCCCCTCACCAAAAAAATAAATAAATAAAATCTTTTAAAAATGCTTAATGTTTTAGTTCATTTAGATATAATTCGTGAAGATCCTGAAATTTAAGGAAAAATGATGATTTGTAATGGTGAGCAAATAGGCTATTTAAAGTCACGGCTGCCCCAGAATAGCCAGAACATATGATCAACATTGGAAAACATCTGTGTGAGTGGTGTGGCCACAACAGATACCAGAGAAGTGAGAGTTTCTGGGTCCTAAGAACACGAAAACAAAGTCCTTGTAATTATATAGCAAGTTGATATTCCAAGGGATATTTATTTTTTTAATCCTTTTCACTGTAAAATAAAACACAAACACAGCAAAACAAGTGCATGACTTAATGAATTATTCCAAGCCAAACATCCTTGTAACCACCACTCAGGTTAAGATATAGAGCTTTGCCAGGCAATCTAGAAACCCCTCATGTTTCCTATCTAAATCACAGCTCTTCCCCTCCCCGAGAAGTAACCATGACCTGAACTTTTATGCTAATCACAACAAATAATTTTGTCACCCAGCTGTGTATCCCTATATGCTATAGTTTAGCTTGTCCTTTAAAAGTTTTTTATTTAGCTCTGACTGGTGGGGGTCAGCTAGCTGGTTGGGCGTCATCGCTCAAAGCCTGGTTCGATTCCTGGTCAGAGCACATGCCTGGGTTGCGGTTTTGATCCCCGGTCGGGGCACAACCGATCAAAGTTTCTATCTCACACTGATGTTTCTCTCCCTCTCTTTCTCCATCCCTTCTGCTTTCTCTAAAAATAAATAAAAACCTTTTTTAAAAATAAAAACTTTTCTTTAAATGTCTTCTAAATCCCTTTTTAACCTATTTCTTTTTCTTTTATTTTATTTTCCTTACAATTTATCTGTTGAAAGACCTGAGCCATTTCGTTCTGTAGGGGTTCCCATAATTTGGACGCCGCCCGTTCCTGCTCATGGCACTGCTGGCCATGCTCCTCTGTCCTCCATCAGAGGAGAGTTTGGGCTGTGAAAAGGAGGAATGGTGAACGTGACTATCTCGCCAGCTCATCCATGGTCTTTTCCAAGAAATCTTGTGAATGGGGCTGGTGACATGGAGCTGGTCAATTGGGCTCCCAGCAACCTCAGCTTCCCTCATGGAACTCCCTCCATCCCAGGGCCAGGGGACCTTGAACACAGCCGCAGTCTCCTGGCTTCATTCCAAGCTCTGACTGGCTTCAGTGAGCTGGTGGGGGAAGCAGCCAGCTCCTCCCCACAAAATATGCTGTAGAGCCTGCCTGCAACGGGGCCTGTCTTCCTGCTTGAAATAGCATTGCTGCAGATCAGGCGATCTCTGCCCGTTGGTAATGCCCCTGGCAAGTTGCTTCAAAAGTGAGCCTGGTCCTGGCTGGGTGACTCAATTGGTTGCAACCATGATCCCTGGTCAGGGCACACACCTGGGTTGTGGGTTCGATCCCTGTTGGGGCATATAGGGAGGAGGCAACCAATTGATGTCTCTCTGTCACATCGATGTCTGTCTGTCTCTACCTCTCTTTCCAAAATCAATAAACATATCCTTGGGTGAGGATTAAAAAAAAAAAAGAAACAGGCTTTAAAAAAAGTGTCCTGTGAAGCATAGGCGATTGCCTAAAAGGTTCCCTGTCAAAGCCTCTTATTGCCCTGTCCTGGCCGGACCTACAACATAGGCTGGGCTGCCCCAGGTGGCAAATGAAGCTGCTAATCCTTGCACCAGATACAAGAAGAATATGCAGAACCTACATGGTAGATACCGCATGGGTACCTCCGCCTTGGGATCCAGCGGTCAGTGCCTGCATAGCCCTGAGCCCTGACCTATGCTCTTCTAGAGATAACCACCCGCATGACTAATACTATTCAGGCCTCAGGGAAATACTTAGCCTGTTTTCTGAAAACCAAAGGCAACTATTTATGGATGCCATGAAGGTTTGTGGGCTGTGCCTCCTCTGATCTTGAAGATGACCCTGCTTCTGAGGGCAGGCAGGATTTGAGCTGCCAAAGGTTTAGGTGAAAGAAGAGACAAAGTAACTTGTCAAAACATTCCTTCCAGGTAGCATGAATGTAAGAGATTTACACGGACCCAAGTACACTTCCCACGGATGCCGGGTGTCCGTATTTTTGCTTCTCTGTGTTCCAAAGTGCGGTTCCAGAGGTATCATGTGGTGGCTAAGGAACACTATGAGACAGTAAATGATTCATATTACTCGGTAATTTATATGTATGTATGCTATCTACACACACACACTCATAATATACAGCAACAGGATATCAGCTCTCTACAGTGGAACCTGGGTGGGCAATGACCACTAATAAGGTAAAAATTTATATATTTATAAAAACATTGAACAAGATTTAATTAAAATTTCAAATTAATAACATCTCAGCATGACTTAAATCACATGGACTTTAAATTCTGATGTATACGGTGAAAATAATTAGACGTGATATGGGGCCCTACAAATGCGGAGGCTGGGCCTGACCTTGGCCTTGAGCTCCAAGCTATAAGGCAGCTCGGAGCAATGTCCCAGCAAGCTCTCGCTAATTGCAAACTGCTTTCTTTAAAGCTCAAGGTCTGAGCCACTCTGCTTTGAGAATGCCGCTGTCTCTCCCCTTTTTTCTTTTTTGCTTCTATTTCAATTTTAATGATAAAGGTGGATTACTTGCTTAATTACAATCCTAAAAACCTTCAAGCGTTTGTGGTGGCCAACAGGAGTCAGACATCAGGATTTCTTCTCTTACTTTTTGGCTGCTTCCAAGGACTCCCCTTTTCTAAGTTTTCGAAGTTTCCAAATTACTTTTTACAACCTGATAAAAAACATAAAGAAGAAAACCAAAAAACTTCTGTTCTTGAGTGGGCTATAACTCTTCTTGATCAAGGATGTGATTCCTGTAAACCCCAATAAATGTTTTTAAAAGATTTTATTTATTTATTTTTAGAGAGAGGGGGAGGGAGGGAGAATGAGAGGGAGAGAGACATTGACACGTTGCCTCTCATACACGCCCTGACCGGAGACCACAGCCTAGGCATGCGCCCTGACTGGGAATCAAACCGGTGACTTTTTGCTTTGCAGGACAACAGCCAAGCAACCGAACTACACCAGACAGGGCTAAACCCCAATAAATTTTAAGAGAATCGATTCAGTTGTTCAGTGACTATTGACTGAGCACCAACTATACACCAGACACCATTCTCGGAGCTGGGGATATAGCAGCAAAGTTTTCACTTTCTGAAACAAAATATTTAAAGTTCTCTCCTAAAAAATCCAGAGAGAACTACAGGATGAAGCCAAGTGGATGATGGTTGGGGAATGAGGAGAGGCAGAAACGGGAGGCAACCCTAACTCCGAATTGATTTGGGATTCGTTTAGTTTGTCTTACACCTAAGTCTCACTACTTATGAAGTGATTTCAATATTCTTATACACAAGCTTATGCAACAAACCCTATTTTAAATGGATACTTAGTAATTATAACAACGAAATGGAGTCATTTTTTTGGGATGGGTTTTTGTGACATACGAATACTTATGTTTAAAGATACATTAAAAAAAGTCTCAGTGAGAATGATTAATAATTGCAGTCAGCCTCATCCATGGAGTCAAGGAGTATAAGACCAGCAGCCATCTCTCTAGGTGGGAAGCCCTCTGCCGATTTCACAATTGTCAGTGATTTCAGCTTATTGCTCAAAAGAATAGCAGAGAAGGTTCTATAATCCCCTCAGTGGGGGTGGGGTGAGGGTGTTATAGGGCACACCCCAATGAAGTTGGAACTTGCCAGCTGCTGAAAGGGTCAGGCAGGGTGGAGACGCTCAGCTAACAGGAAGAACAAAGTTCAGTCCAGGTCTCGTGCCCCTTCCTGGTCAGCTACCAAGCCCCTAGCTTGGGTGTTCAAAACTCGAATATTTTGTAAATCAGCCCCAATTGAAGAGAGAAGGTCACTTCCATTAGAGGGTGGAAAATGGTGTCCCCCCAATCAAACTGGGGTTAGAAACTATAGAAGGAGAAACTCCCCTCTCTCCTTAGCTGGTGGTAGTGTAATAGGGTCCAGTCATGCCCCCCCGCCAAAGGGGGATTTGTAACAGTGTCCAGAATGTGGGGTGTCCAAGAGAAATATAAGATATTCTCCCTCCCCCACCACAAGGTGGGCCACCATGGCGGTGGGAGACTGGAGCGGGACCAGTCTCTAACTATTCGAAGTCAGAGTTACTTCGAATACCAATCACAGGCCAGCTTCAGACCTGCCCACGGAGCAGGGCCACTGAGAGTCATTTTGCATGTC
This sequence comes from Mormoops blainvillei, assembly GCA_004026545.1. NCBI lineage: Eukaryota > Metazoa > Chordata > Mammalia > Chiroptera > Mormoopidae > Mormoops > Mormoops blainvillei. The sequence continues at coordinate 12,712 of PVJD01014854.1, forward strand.
AATAACAGCAGGATAGCTTCATACCTCATATGCAAAGACCGTTATTTTGCATATCAACAAAGCTAACCAGGAAAGTTTGCATAACTTAAATCCAGGATGTAATTGGGAAGAAGTCTCAGAGTTACAGCGCCTGTGCAGGAGAGCTGAGAGCCGGTTCTCCCCACGCCACGGGGGAACAATGCGAAGACCATGCGGGAAGGAAAGGGCAGAAAGGACTCTGGCTAGCGGGCCATGAGAAGGTGCCACGTGCGTTGGATTAGGAACCGGAGATGGTAGCGACCCAGCTGATGGTGCTGGGAACCGCGAGAGGCCTGCGTAGCTGAGCCCTGGACTTATTTCCCCCCTGAAGGACGGCACCCCGCCTGGCCTGCCTGGGCTGCCTGGGCAAAGGCGGGGAAAGGCAGGACCGTGGGTGCTGATGGGTTTTTTAAAGAGATTTTGAGATTTAATGGCAACATTTAGCCATTCAAAACCTGTATACTTTTGAATACATAGTTCCTTTCCTTTTCACCAAAGTCTGGCATTGAGAGCCACAATTTCTAAGGGCGGAGGGTAAAGAACCTAGAACAGAGGGACCCCGGGAAAGGTGGGGCGTTGTTTTGTAGAGGGAATCAAGGCTGATACCAAAGATGAAATGCTAATTGCCCTGACTAATGCTGTAAATGCTTCTCTCCCACCTCTGTAAGCCCTTTTCGCGCCAAATCTATACCACGCCTCCCGAGACCCTCCCCACTTGGCCCAGCATAAAAGGAGTGCGGGGCTATTGTTCTGGGCTCAGAATTTGGAGTCTGTCTCCTCTGGGCCCGTGCACGTAAGTAAAGATCCTGCTCCTAACCCCTCAGTGTCTGGTCGTTTCATTTTTCCATAACAGTTTCACTCACAGTATCTGAGCTCTGCCCCCACACCCCCAACAAACGGGTCCACATTCGGTAAGGGTAGGAAGAAACTGGGAAAGCCTCAGCGAGGGACTTCTTCCTACCAACCTGCAGGTTTTGGGTGGGGTGTGGCTAAGCCAGCACAATTATTTTCTTGGTTGACATTTCACTTTAACTGTGATGGAAATTCCTACAAAAGCGCTGTTGTTCCCTCATGTTTGTAGAACTGGAGAAAAGCATGTCAAACTTACCCTTGCCAAAGTTCTGGATGATTACTTGGTTCTTGAATTGGTTTTGATCTGATCAGCTTTTCACTGCTAGTATCATCCTTCGATCTGGGCAGGAGGGGCCCCGGCCCTGTGCCCCACATTTCAGAGAGCTCCACAGGTCACAAAAACACGTTTATTAAAACACGGGCACCGCCTGGCTGAGGATCAGCTAGTCAGCATTGGCACAGCCTGGCCGTGACCTTAAACTTCCACTCCCATGACTGATGAGATGTTATGACATCCTGTGTCCTTCAAACTAAAGGTAACCATGGCTGCATGATGTGGAGATTTGTGGGTTATGCTGCTGAAGATACCACAGGTGAAGAGCATTTCAGAGTGTCAGGAGGAGAGTTTGAAGGACTGCAGTGGTTGGTAAGAGAAAAGACATCGAATTTGTCAAAGCGTTTCTCTCGGAACATGAATATAAGCACTGCTTGCTTACATGCTTCTGAAGGCTTCTGAAGGCTTCTGAATTAAAGTGATTTTTCACAATATGGCAGGTGAGGAACATCAGTAAAATGTTGAACAATATTTGAAAACTAAACATCAATATATAATAATATTAAAACCAACTTATATTCCTCTTAATTTGTTGTATATGTAGGTCTTGACCAAATGTGTGAAATGTGACACCAGTTCCTTTATAGTCTCCTGTTACAAAATATTTAATAAGAATTAGATTTTCAAAAACGTACATTTAAAATGCCTTTATGTAAATAATTTAGATAAAAATTTGATGCCTGTTGATTATTTTTACCATTTAATTAAAAATGTTTATCCTGTGGTAAAATACACATGACAAAATTTAGCACTTTAACCATTTTTAGCTGTGCCGTTCGGTGGTATTAATTACTTTTATACTGCTGTGCAACCATCACCACCACCCATCTCCAGAGCTCTTTATCTTACAAAACTGAAACTGTACCCATCAAATACTAACTCCTTATTCCCTCCTACCTCTAGTCCTTGGTAACCACTACAATTTAATACGGGGCCGGAGGGAACCCCTCAAAGCCAGGTTTTTTGGTAAAAAATCGTGTATTTTTACATCTTCAGTCACCTTCAAAGTGCTCTCCATCTGATGCAACACACCTATTGAGATGTTTTTTCCACTGCTCAAAGCAGTTTTTGAACTCATCAATTTTTATGCCTTTTAGTGCTTCCGCCATTTTTCTTTCACCTCTTCCACATCTGCGCAGTATTTCCTTTTGAGGGCTTTTTCCATCTGGGGAAACAAAAGTCGCTCAGGTTCATAGGAAGGTGGGGCACAGGAGCCATGCCATTTTGGGTCAAAAAGTGCTCAACACTGAGCGCGGTGTGAGCAGGTGCACTCAGAAATCACTCATCATGAAAGGGCAAATGCATTGAAAGAGTTTTAAAAAAATTCACTGAAGCTGAATGCAGCCTCTCACAACAATGCCAGCCGGTGCACTGATACAGGTGGGAACCTAGCGGGGGAACACTGTACTAAAGGGGCCCACCATCCAGAAGAGAATCCTAGGTTTTTTTGGGCCCCCCAACTCCCGTACACAGTTATGAATATTTAGAAGAAAAATATTTTTGAGCCCTGGCTGGTGTGGCCGAGTGGATTGAGCGCTGGCCTGAGAACTGAAAGGTCTCCGGTTGATTCCCAGTCAGGGCACATGCCTGGGTTGTGGGCCGGGTCCCCAGCTGGGGGCGTGGGAGAGCCAACTGTTTCTCTCTCCCACAACAACATTTCTCTCCCTCTCTGTCTCCTTCCCTTCCCCTCTCTCTAAAAATAAATAAAATCTTTTAAAAAATATTTTTGAAACATAAGCTATTCAAATATTTTGATTTTTACCACCTACTTCAACTTGAATGTTTGATGTAAATATATTAAAAATGTGTTCAGTTTTAATGCAATTACATCTTGTGAGATAATAGAAAAAATATATATTGACCTCTTTCCTCAGTTCCTGGCACGGAGCTTTCAAAATGCTTGTAAATTCCTAAGCGATAAGAGCACTAGGAGTATCTTTTGTTCTAATATTTATCTTTGACCCTGGTATTCTTGTCCTAGACAGTTTCCGGTGGCCAGACTTTGCAAATAAAAATACAAAAACCAAGTTAAATTTGAATTTCAAATAATCAATGAATTTTTCTTTTAGGTTGAGCACGTGGCGTGAAATATTTGAAATACACTATAAAAAACTATGTGGTGTTTATCTGAAATTTAAAAAAATTTTAAATCCTTACCTGAGGACATACTTAATCAATTTTAGAGAGTGGGGAAGAGAGGGAGAGAGAAAGAGAAAAACATTGATGTGAGAGAGAAACATCAATTGATTGGCTCCTATATGCACCTCTACCAGGGACTAGACCCAAAACCCGGGCATATGCCCTTACCGGGAATTGAACCTGTGATCTTTTGGTTCACAGGACCACGCTCCAACCAATTGAGCCACACCAGCCAGGGCTGAAATTTAAATTTGGCAAGTAGTCGTCCTCTACTTCATCTGCCAACCCTACTTGAATTCCTCAAATATAAGGAGGAGACTTCCTCACAACCACTTTAATCTGCTCTGAATTTCTACTGTAATTCGACTTTGTGTAACGTGCAAGCATTTTTTTTTAAACCTTTCTTATTGTGAAGTAAAGAACCAGAAAGATGCCTAAAGCTTACCCTTGTGATTGAGGGAATGTTTATAAAGTGAACACCCACGTCATCAACACCTAGATCAGGAACTAGGACACTGGCTCCACCTTCAAAGTTCCCAGGTGTCACTCCCAATCATAGTTCTCCTGTGTCCTCAAGAAATGATCCCTCAAAAAAAAGAAGGAAGTGAATAATCCCTCTCCTGACTTTTATAGTAATCATTTCCTTACTTTTCCTTATATTTTTACCACTCGTGTACATTCTAAAACAATATAGTTTAGCTTTGCCTGTGTCTGAACGCTAGAGAAATCAATTAGAGTGTATGCATTGGTGGGGGTGGCGTGGGGACTGAACACTCTACGTTGTGGTGTGCAGCTCGAGTTCGTTCCTCCTGCTGCTGTATAGTATTCCATGGTATGAGTATTACATTATTTCTCTATCTTTTCTGCTGTTAATGAACAGTTGAGGTGTTTCCAGTTTGGAGCACTTATACACTTGTTAAAGTTGAAACCAGAAAGTGGTGTCATTTCTATGTACATGAGGGAATGTACAGTTCCACCCCCTCTTGCTTCTTTTTTTAATTTTAATTTTTAAACTATTTTTTAAATCCTCACCTGAGGACTCTTTTTTTTTCATTTCTTTTAGAAAGAGGAAAGGAGGGCGAGAAACATCAATGAGCGAGAGAGAAGCATCAATCAATTGCCTCTTGTACGCGCCTGGACTGGGGACCGGGGTTCAAACCCGCACCTTAGGTGTGTGCCCCGGCCAGGAACCGAAAGCCACAACCTTTCGGCTACGGCACGAAGCTCCAACCGAGCTAGAGCAGCCAGGGCCACCCCCTCTTACTTCTTTTACTTCAATTTAGGTATCATAACCTTTTAGTTTGTGGATTTCTGAAGTTCCCACACCTAGGAAAAAGGGAATACCAAGTAGCTACCCTCCGTTTTCTTGATCTTTTTATCTTGCCAGTTTTGTGGTTGTTCCATCGGCTCAGCCCGGTCCATCTATAATTATGGAGTCTGTGTGCAGGAAATAAGACTTGGAAAGGAGGCAAAAACAGCTCCTGCTGACCCAGATCAATTTTTTCCAAGTGAAATACCTGTTATTAGGCCAGTTGTGATATTTTCCTAGAGAAACAATGGAGGGAATTTAGGATAAGAGTTTTAAAGCCTAGCATGCAAGGCAATGGAAGAGTTTGTTTCAATATTTATCTACCCCCTTTTCTGTAAGAAGGCAACTTTTAGTAACACCAGCCTGTCCTTGAAGGAGCTCTCTAAAAGTAAAGGAAGATAAAAGTTTTAGAAAGGAACATGGTTAAAAAAAAGAAACCTAGTGATTTAAAAAAATATATATTTTGGTTGGGACAAGCCTTTAACAAAAGTTCCCAAACCCAGAATCCACAAAACAAAAAATTAGTAATTTAATTACATAACATTTAAAATGTCTGTATGAACAAAAATACCGTAACTAAAGACAAAAGATTAATACAGGCCAAAAAAAAAAATCGTTGAAATACATGCGGCAGACTATAAAGCTAATTTCCTAAATATACAGAGATCTAATCAATGAGAACTAAGACCTGGACTCCAACAGAAGATGGGCAAAGGTCAGGAACAGTAACTCACAGAGAAAGGGGTATGAATGGCCAACAGGCATGTGATAAGATACTCAATGTAATTCCTAATTAAAGAAATGTAAATAGAAACAACAAGATTATCCTGCTTCATGGGCAAAGATTTAAAAGTTAGATAAAACCGGGATATGGTAGAAATAGAAATTTTCGTTCTCTCTTGGTGTGTGTGTAATTTGGCAACTTCTTCAGGAGACAATTCCACAAAAACCTAGCAATTTGGTAGTATTTAGCACAGTTTGAAGATGCACAAACTCTTTGGCCCAGCAATTGTAGTTCAAGGAGTTTATCCACAGATATACTAAAACGGCAGGTAAAGATAAATGTGAAAGAATGTTCATTGTCGCATTGCTCATACTGCCCAATGATAAGCATTGGTTAAGTAATTTGCAATCCATCGTTACAGTGGTAGATGCAGCAGATCTACAGGTGCTGTGAAGAAAGATCTCCATGGTGGCCATTAAAGATGCTCCCGAGTGTTCAGCCTCTCTTTGCTCTCCACCCACACAGGGTAGAACTGCATTTTCCACCCTCTTAGAAGATAGGTGGGCACGTGGCTTGTGGTCACTGAGATCTGAGCAGACATGATGTATGTCTCTTTTGGGCGAATGCCTTAAGTGCTAGCGCATGATATTCCCTTGTCCCTGCTCCAGTGATTGTGGACACAAGTGTTGTGATGGGGCCTGGTGTCCAAGTGACAACTCTTATTTACCTGGGTTAGATGTGTCGTTGGAGGGGGAGGAAACATCTGAACCCCTGAGATTGTGAATGCTTTTTGTCACCGCAGCCTGTTCTAGCCTATCATGACTAACACAATCTCCAAGAGACTTAATTGTTAAATGAAGAGAATCTAAGGGCAAAATGAGTGATGTCATTTGGAAGCATGTGTGGTTATATGCTTAAGAACTTTCTGGAAGAATTCACAAGAAACTTAATAGGGCTTACGACAGAGGTGTTGAAAGGAGGCAGAGATGGAGAAGGCACTTTCTGCTTTTCACATTATAGCCTGTGCTGTTATATTTAAAAACAAAATAAAACCATGACCACAGTAAGTTTTAAATTTAAAACTAGCTAATGTTTCCACAAAGAGATTTTTACAAGCAGGTTCATGGCAGCCTTATTCATAGTAGCCCCAAACTGGAAATAGCCCAGATATCTATGAAGGACGGATAAACAAATTCTGGTAGAGCCATACAATGGAATACTTACTATCTAGGAATGAGAATCAGCGAACTGTAGTAAATGTAACAACATGGATACTCACGCAGATATGACATTGGGCAAAAGAAGCACGCAAGGGAATATGTACATTTTAACTTGCTCCATGGGGGCTTCTGGAGTAAGGGCCACACAGATATGCTCAATTTGTGGAAATTCATAGATGTATATCTTATTATATGTGAACTTTTCTATATACAGGTCACAGTTCAATGAAAAGTTCTAAGCTGCCCTGGCTGGTGTGGCTCAGTGGACTGAGTGCTGGCCTGCTGAACCAAACGGTTGCTGGTTCGATTCCCAGTCAGGGCACATGCTTGGGTTGCAGGCCAGATCTCTAGTTGTGGGGAGTACAAGAGGCAACCACCCACTGATGTTTCTCTCCCTCTCTCCCTCCCTTTCCCTTCTTACTAAAAATAAATAAATAACATCTAAAACAAACAAAAAAAAAAACAACAAAAAAAATAGAAGGTAGCACTTGGCTGAATGGTGTTGGAGGCACAGGGCAGAGCTGGGGCAGCCTGTACTGGCTGGTGGTGCCCTATTGGCAGTGAGTCTTCAAGTGCAGGCCTGGGCACATATACCCTCTGAATCCTGGAGTCAGTCCAGTGCCCTCGCGTGAGCCCTGGAATAAAACCCAAGCAGGTTACACTCCCCTCCCAGGCATGCCCTCAGCGTCAGCCTCTTTGCATTGCGTTTAAAACCTGTGCACGGACATCTATGAGAACCCTAAGCGGTGACCAGAGCTTCCCATCTGGAACAGGGCATCCCTTGGCAACCAGGGCAGGGCCCTGGTTCTGATGCAGGAGACACGCAGAAACACAAGCTAGAACAGGAGCTGCTGCCCTCTTGGTGATGCTTAACAAGCTTCCTGTGAGATACATTGTTTTGTTTTTTAACATCAAAAATATGATCTCATTTCAGCAATTTTGCTGAACACAGAGTCAAATGGAAAAAAAATCAATTCCTATATAGTGTAGTTCAGGGATGTTGCGAGGTTAAAACTACTTTGATAATAACATTAAGACATCGTTTGCCGTTTTCACTGTTATGCTCTCACTAACGTACAGTGGCATTTTCAAAGGGCTCTGTGTGTTTGCTGACACACAGATTGAAGGGAGAGGCACTTGGAGAAAGCAGCTACCATTTACTAAGCCATACATGAGAGACTTGCAAAAACCCCCCAAAATACCAGTCTCTGGCTACTTTTTTTTTTTTTTTACTTTGGAAAAGATAGTAATTTTTCATAAAAGTATATGATTTATGTCAATATGTCATGGGGTTTCTATCTTGTTTTAAATAAATGAACAAATACACACTTTAAAATGTTTCTCAGCTTTAATTTCTAACACAGTAAATTACTGATAGCTGTAACCCACTCAAACGAAAGTTCTTCGGGGTCCTCGATAATTTTTAAGAGTATAAAGGAGTTGTGAGACCAAACATTTGTGAACTGCTGCTAGCTCTATAGTTTTTTTTAAAGTTTTAATTTTATAATAACTTTAGATTTACAGAAAAGTTGCAAAGCCAGTCCACAGTCCCCTCGAGCCCCTCACCAAGCTCCCCCTAATGTTAGCTTCTTGCATCATGTACGTGGTACATTAGCCAAAATGGAGGAACCAATGTTAGTCTGTTTCTATGAACTAAACTATAGATTCCCCCACTTTTCCTACTAATGTCATTATTAGTTCCAGGGTCCAATTTAAGATAGCACATTCCATTGACTATGTATCATTTTTTTTAATTTTCAATTTTAAGTTATTGCCTTTTTATGCTTTTAAATATAGGCACTACGGAGAGTGCATATCATTACCCAGCGCTGTGTTTAGGATCTGTGAGATATGAAGCTCACATATGGCGAGTGCAGAGTTGGGTCAATGTTCACACACGGCATCCGGAACAGGCACCGACCGGGACATGACCGTTTCCCAGAAGCTCCCTCAAACCCTGTTTTAGTTACAATCTCCCCAAAGAGAACCACCGTCCTGCCTTCTAACAGCATAGAAGAATTTTGTCTGCTTTTGTACTTTATGTAAAAACGGTCTGTGATATTTGATAAAGACTAACGGAAACTTCAAGTCAGGAGGTCTATGGGAAGAGCTGGGGCTTATGGGAAGACTTCTCACACTCTGTGTGGTCCTGAGAACCCTACAGGAAGTGTTATGGAGAAATGAAACGACCAGACACCGAGGGGTTAGGAGCACGATCTTTATTTACGTGCACGGGCCCAGAGGAGACAGACTCCAAATTCTGAGCCCAGAACAATAGCCCCGCATTCCCTTTATGCTGGGCTAAGTGGGGGAGGGTATTGGGAGGCGTGGTATAGATTTGGCAAGAAGGGGCTTACAGAGGTGCGAGAGAAGTATTTACAGCATTAGTCAGGGCAGAGAGCCTCTCAACACCTGCAGCAGGGCAGATAACATTTCATTTCATCCTTGGTATCAGCCTTGACTCCCTCTACAGAAGGACTCTTTGTTTATAATAAAACTCTATGGTTCTAACTTCCCCTTCCGTTATATAAATACCCCTCCATCGTGGCATGCAGGCCGGAGAGTGCACGAGGCTTGCCATGTCTGCATGCGCTGCGTTGCAACCCTTGCTTTTTTCCCAATAAATCCTTTTCCATGACGAAACACCTAGTAGATATTATTTTTCAGTTGGTAGAATCATTCATTTGTTGCACGTACTTGTGGTTCACTCATTCTCACTACTATATAGCAGGCGTCTGCAAAATGTTTTTGTATAGGGCCAGATAGGAAATATTTTAGGCTTGCAGGCCATATGGTTTCTGTCATAACTATTCAACTCTGCCATTTCAGCGCGAAAGGGGCCATAGACAATACATAAACAAATGAACATTTGTTTACAGAAAAAGGCAGCAAAGCCAGACTTGCCTGGGAGCCATAGATTGCAGATCCCTGCCTATAGTTCCCTGCCTAGAGTCTTCCATTGTGTGAATATCCGCAATTTATTGATCCGTTCTCCTGCTGATGTGCATTCGATTAGTTTTCAGTCTGGGGCTCTTATGAATGGTGCCACTCTGAACATTCTAGCATGGGAATTTCTCTTGGGTGTATCCCCAGGAGTGGAATAGATACTGTGAAACACTTTCCAATACAATTGTAGTAATTTATACTCCCAGCAACAATGTATGAGATTTTCCAGCTATTTCATATCCTCACCAACACTAGGTATTGTGTTTTCTTTTGAGCCATTCTGGTGGCTATGAAGTGGTATCTCATTGTGATTTTTTCATTGGTAATTCCCTGGTAATTAATGAAATAGAGTAACTTTACATGGGATTTCGTGAAGTGTGTGTTCAAGTTTTTGATCCCTATACACACATGATCAATGTGTGCTTGCTATTTCTGTTCCCCTTTTCACTTTAGATTATTTTATATGAACGTTTTCATATTTTTACATCATCCATGTAATATAAACCCATTAAATTTTTTGCTCAGTTGTCGCCGATGTTACTGTATATCATCTTGTTTTCGTAATTCACTCCTATCAATAGCTTGAATTTTTTTGGTCAGTATAGGTTTACTGAGGGGGGAGGTTGTTTGGGTGATATTCCCCAGAATAAAATGGTTGTGCCAAAGAGTATGCATACGTTTATAGTTTCTGTTATATATGATAATTGTATATTTTGTATCATGTTTTCATTGTTTAAAAAATAAACACTGTTGACTCTTTCGATTGCAAGGTACAGAAATCAAACTCAAAACAGTTTATGCCTCAAAGAAAATTTCTACAGAGAAGGGGGAAAGGGGAGCTATTTAATGAGTACTGAGTTTCAGTTTTGGATGATAAAGTTCGGGGGAAGAATAGTGGGGATGGTTGCACAACAATGTGAGTGGACTTAATGCCACTGAATTGCACTCTTAAAAGGTTTAAAACAGTAAATTTTTTGTTCTATATATTTTACCGCAATTTTTAAAACTGGCATGGGGGGCGGATTTCTTGGCTCTAGCAACTGAATCTTTCACTTCAGTCATGGCTGGATCCAGGAGCCCTGCAATATTCTTAGGGCTCTGGCCGTCTCACTCCCATATCTTAGTTCTTTTCCTGTGTGGGTTTCAGTCTCACGTAGACTCCCTCCAGGTGAGAACTGATACAGTCACCAGGGTCACTAGGTTTATGTCCTCCTTAATCCGCAAAATCCTGGAGAATTTACCGCAAGCCTCTCCCCAGTGTCCATGTCAGTGTTTGCAAAGGGCTCTGATTGGCTGGTTTGGATCACATGCCCATTCTAGGGCAATCACTGTCTTCAGAAGGATGAGTTCCTCAGGCCATCTGAGTCATCTCCTTATCACACAACCAGGAGAATGACAGTTTCACCAGAACCAGGGAGGGAAAGTTCCCCAAAGAAAGAGATGACTTCCGTTACCCTTCTTGTAGCAGAAGAAACGGGGCCAGGCAAAAACAACAGATGTTCACTACATATGGTCTGAATTTCCTGTGTAATCCAAGCATGACCAAAGAGAGCATTTAAATGTTTCAGAAACATTCTTATGATATTGGTATTTTGTTTTTATTTTTTAAAAAATTATAATGCCTTGTGGTCTGACCATTTGGTGGATGGCATTTCTGCCTTTCTGTGAATACCAAACCTAGTAAATTGAATAAACAAGTTAATGTGTGCTAAACGAATGAACGAATGAGTCTTTGTGATCCAATATAAGATCATAGTTTTTTTGTATGTTGTTTGTGGATGGTATGATCTATGTATACGTGAAAGGAGACTATCTTAACTTGTCCCATGTTTAGTTACTCCACATGTCTCATTACTGTTAAATTCATTACCGTTTATAAAATTGTCTTCTGGCAGCACAGGCCCTGTAACCTGGTGAGCCTCCCAACACCCCGATTTTGATTAAATGAGTTATTCAGCCATATAGTACTTTCCAATTTATTTTTTGGTTTTTATTTCCCAAAATGGAATGTTGAGGATTGCAATAGAAATATCTGCTTGTATTTCTTCTTGCTTTTTTGGGGGGTCCATTTTCTTTTCTGGACTTTGTTGCATCGGTTTTTCTAACACATACATTCACTTGTTTAAAATTTTTCATGTTTTGATGTACATTTGGCCATTACATAATGACCTTATTTATTTCTTGCACTGCCTTTTGCTCTGATTTCTGCTCTATCTGCTTCCAAAATAGTAACCCCAGCTTTTCTGTTCACATAGGAATATCCTCTAACACTGCTATGCTGTTGATTTCTTTTTCGTTTGTATGTCTCTGGTAGCAACAAATCGTTAGATTTTGTCCTTTTAACAGTGAGTGAGCTGCCTTCTTTTTATAGGAGAGTTCAGCCTGTTTATAATTAAAATTTAAATTGATGAAATTTTACATATTCTATTTCCTTTTAAATTTATTTGAATTTTTATTTGTTCTCTCCCTGTCAATTTATGGAGTCCATGTGGGTACTTTAAACTAATTTTTCCTTTAGAATTAGATCAGAAGATAATCTTACCTTATCTGTTTTTCTAACATTTCCAATGTATTAGGCTTTTACACAAATGTCTAATTTAATATTTACTTCTATTATTAACCTGGGATACACTGAATTCTCATGTAGGACTGTTAAAAGTATAGTTTTAAAAACATCATCCTCTGTTCTCTGTCCTCCCACCTCCAAATCCTTTATGCTTGATAGACATTCTTATTAAAATTCAACTTGTTTTGAGAAATAATTGTGTTTCTCAAAATATTGATTCATTGATTGTATGTTTTCTCATCAAATTTGTTGTTTGGTGATGTTAGAATGTATTAATGGCTCATCTGCACCTTGCTGTTCGCAGACCTCTGTTGTCTCTAAATTTTACTTTTGGGTGAAGCCAGATCCATGAAGAGCTGTGTACTCGGGTCCCGTCTTTGTGGGCATTTGTAGCATGACGTTTATGGAAATTTGTGTTGGCTTTATGCCCTCCATCCCTGTTGCGGACTATATTAAGAAGTAGCTCTATTTAATTGCTTACTGTATTTATTAGAGATTATGTAGAGATGGTTTTGAAAGCTTTTATTTAAAACAATCTTTTAAAGCTTATGTTTTTATTTTTATTTTTTATTGTATTTTCTCATTACCGTTTATTCCCCTTTATCCACCCCCCCTATACTCACCACACTGTCGTCCATGCCCATGAGTCCTTTTTCCTTTTTGCTCAATCCCTCCACTGAAAGATTTTTAAAATATATTGTAGGGCCCATATGTATGTATGTGGGCCTGGGGGAGAAAATTTTCCTTAGTAACAGTGGAATTGTGTAATTGACTGCACTTCTATTTTTGATTGGGCTGCTGGCAGTTAGGTGTCACATTTGAAAGTGACTTCTAAAAACAGTATGCAGACTTATGTCGCGAATTTTAGGCATTAACCTTAGCTCCATGTTATTTTTTTCTGTCTTGTTTTCCTTCTTGTCCGATTTCTTCGCTTTGCTTATAAAAAATTTGGTGAGAAAAATTCTCATTGTAGATACCTAGTGTATTTGTGTGTGTGTGTGTGTGTTGTAGGCTACTAGAATCCCTTTTGGAATGAGATATGTTTCAAATAAAAACAAATAATAATGTTCCCATTTATATATTTTAAGTCTACTCAATGGATATTTCTGGGGAGATCGGTTGAGCATCTTCAAATTTAGAGCTCATCACCTGCAGACACTCACTGTACTACAATTACGTGAGGTGGTAGCTTTGTTTGATAATTCACGTAGGTGAAATAATACTCTTCATTGTTTATGATAATACTTGTTGTAGATACCCAATGTATTGTAGATATCCAGTGTGGTTCTGTTGTTGCCACAAAAATCTTAAATCCAAGGAAGCACAGAGAATTCATTTCTGATATGATATTCATAAAATGATCTTAGAGATGGCCTTTGGTATCTGTACGATGAAGGGTTTTCATGTTCAATTTAATGTCCACCTTAATGTTTGAAAAATAACACCGCGTTGCTCTACTTTCATCCAACTTGGTGGCTCAAGTTGATCAGAGCTTCTAGACCATTTTCACTAGAAATCCAAACCTCGCCATTGAAGCTTTGCCTATAGTATTGGGTCAATCACACATTCTGCTTCCTTATTGTGGATGAAGGTATAGCAAGAGAAATATTTATTAGTTTAAGAGCCGATGGCAGCACTGTTCCTTACCAAGCAGCCAATCACCCATCTCCATTGTTAACAGAACCCCCGATTTTGTTTGGCCAACCGTGTGCCCAGCCCCAGGGATAAGAAGGCTTGGGTTCATCTTATAATAACTGTCTTGTTCCTCTTCTCCAGAGACTTGCTTTCCTGTTTCCCTTTACAGTTAAGTGTAGTCATCTTGAGACAGGACAGTAAGAAGCTAGGAAAATTCCTTGGCAAGTGGAATAGGGAAACTGAGACAGACAGCCGAATACAATGGGCGAGCAATTTACAGCCAGGGGCAGATGGTCACCAGGGTGAGTGCCTGGCAGGGGGCAAAACTGGGAAAACAAGGTCCTCATCCCAAGGTGACCTCTCTTCCCCTGGCCTTTCCGCCCTGGAGAAAGTATTCAGTCCCCAGTTGTGTTTCAGCTCCAGGCTCAGAAAAGCAGAAAAACCAAGTGGGTGACGCCAGAACTAGCTGCAATGACTAATGACCCCCTGCCCTGCCACTGACCAATCAGTGGAGACCATTACCTGAATGGACACACTTGGAGAACTGATGCATAATCTGCTGAATCCTCTCCTGAGACCTCCCCTAAGATCCCCACCTGCAAGAGAGAGATAAAATCCTCAAGAAAAAGGACTCTCTGGGCAGAAGTCCCTTGACATTTTCTTTCCCTTCTTCTTCCCTCACTTCTTCCTTCATAGGTACGTTTCTCCTAAACTCTAAGGCAATGGGCAGCTGGCAGCTTGTCATAGGCTGATACCCCGAACCTGTCCCCGAAGCCCCCTCTTCTCTGACTCCCCAGTGGGCTCAGGCAGCACCCCCAGGCTCTCCTGTTGCTTCCTCTATGCTAGGCCCTTCCTCGTTTCCCTGTCCCCAGCTTTAGTAAATGTTTCCTCATAGTCACCTGGACTTGTGCTGTGAAATCTTTCCTACACGAAGTCAAGAACCCACACACTACAGCTGGCCCTAG